>CAJNIZ010047715.1:57544-69088 GCA_905231905.1 Symbiodinium pilosum | reverse complement strand
AGGTCCAAAATAGTGTTTAGCGTATAGCATTCGGAGCCAGAACACCTTCAGGTGTCCACAATCACTTGACCAATAGTCTAAATGTATATTGGTGTCTAGCCACAGAACGGTAGCTAAAACTCCTCGTATCTCGTAAAAGTGCTCTTGTCATAATCCACCGCAAATCCCAATTAAGTGTACCCAAAAGCGAAACCCATAAATAAGACATAGTCTATATTGTAAGCCATAGTGTATATTCGGGTATGTAGAGGTTACTCAGCTTCATCCATGCACGTGGGGGGTTTCCAGAGGCTCCAGGGGCCTCCAGGGGCCTGCAGGGGCCTCCAGGGGCCTCCAGGGGGCTTCAGGGGATTCCCTGCAGGGAAACACCGTTTGAACGAAAAATGCGCCCTGCTGCGTACTGCCAAAGCCTTGAACATTGGGCGTGCGGATGCGGGATAGTCAGGCTGGAGGTGAATCGGAAGGGGAAGGAGAGGGTTTTTTTAACAGGGTCTGAACGCCCGGCGAATTCCGACGTTTCCAACAGCCCTTCTTCTCATCATTACGGTTGCTACATTAATGACAAAAGACATGCCAGCCCTGCATCATTTGGGCTTTGGGTTTAGGTGTTTGGGTGGTGAAGGTAAACATGCTCATATTTGCTGCATGTTTTCGTATATCCCTGTGTATATGTTGTCTGTACATACACACACAAGCATTGTAAATTGGTTAGCACGGTCTGCTGTTATGCTGGGATCTTAGCCTCAATCCCCTGACCCCATGCCCAAAGGACTGCCAAGCTACAAGCTACATTCAGTCTGGTCGTGTTTTCCGAATCCATGCAGAACGCCTCAAGTCGTGAAAGTGGTCCGTAATGAATATTGTGATTGAAGACTCACTCGTGGGACTAATTTCAACCCTGCGTAAGCCTTCGGTTCGCGCCTAGTTGCTGAGGCAAACAATCGGCTGGGGGCCAAGCTTTCTCAAGCTTGTCACTGCAGAGCTAGATTGCTGGATGTCTTCTCTCGTATGGGAGCTATAGCTAATGGCGAGTCCCTGTGCAGCACCACTCTTTCTTGTTTTCAGCAGGATCCTCCAGACACGACAATAACAACTTTTGGAAGTATGATATCCCTTCCACTGAAAGAGTAAAGGAAGAAGTGCAAACACAAAGCTTTTGAGTCAAACTCACAAACCTTGGCGAAAACAAGCCTCGCTGTAATGGGCGATGCTCGTACTGGTGTTCAGTGGGCAAGCAGACATGCTACAATATGATGTACGATCGGAGAGGAGGGTTTTGAAAGTAATAATAGCCCCACATCCAGAAATATAGCCAAAAGGCCATGATTCTACATAATTATGGGGTTCAGGTATTAACCACCATGAAATGCTGTAGTGTTCTCGCACTGGGCTGAGGACTTGTGGCTCTGAGCTCGTTCTTGCAGCGCCTCCCCAGGGTACTTTGCCTCCTCTCACAGCGAAACTACACAAATACTAAAATCCAGAAGGTCTGAATCGAAACTCTTAACCTTCTAGACCTCTATGGGTTGAGGGTTGAGGCTTTAGGGGCTTAAGGTGTAGGGTTAAGAGCTCCAAAACCCCAAACCCGACCTAAAGCATATACAGAAGTCCAAGTCTCCACTGTGCAGCTGGTCCAGATGCTAGGCGACGAATCCCAAGTTGAAATCAGGAAGCTGTTATGGATGACGTTGTGTTTCATGATGCAGCTACCTTGTCTTCATGGCAAGCATCTATTGACTCTAATCGATTAATCTGAGCCCTTTTGGGTATTAGTGGCAAATTGTTTTGGATGTGTACACCTGGACATCGGAATCGCCGGCCCAAAGCACCCTAAACGCGAGACCCTTACTAGTACTACTATTATACGATCACGAGTACTATGTCCATGATTGCTGCCTTTACCTTTACAAGCACCATTACTTCTATCTATGTGTGCACATACACATAGTAGTAGCCCAGATGCCCTAATCCTCGATGGCCTCACAACCTGGACTCTACAGGATTGGCGAAACCCTCAACCAACAATCTTAAGGTTTAGGGTTGAGGGACCTTCACCCGACTTTATCCGAAATGGTTACCTGGTATAGCACCCCGCCCCCAAATGGCCGTATCCCAAGTGATGGAGTTATTTCCGGTTTGGCCAGATAGGAACTCAGCCCTGCCTGCAACCCCCAATTACATGTAGACTTATAGGCTATACCTACAAAGTAGGAACGGGGGGTAATTACTGCTGAGCTGTAGGTAATTGTGGTTGCAGGTAGACTCCAAACCAATTTGACAAAACCCTGTGAGCCCTAAACCAATCAATCTGGCCAGAATGAACTGAGGTCGTGGCTTCTACAGGCCAACGAAGCAAACTACCTGCTTATCGAGCTCAACTTACGGGAGGACAGGCCGTGTCGTGGGTTTATGGATCAGGGGAGGGCAGACAAATTGCTGCTTTGTCCTGCATGCTTAGGCCAGTCTCTTAAGTCTTTCTATGCTTCGGGCTTTTCATATCAGCTGCTCCACGAGATAGGGAAGTTTCCCAAAGTAGGGGGACCCCAATATAGACCCAAAATACTATAGTCCTTATTATGGAGACCCCCAAAAGGGTACCCCTAATTTTAGGAAACCGCCGTAGACTCATTTACCTTGTTATGTAGGTACTTGTTGATCGGAAGAGTGTTGTCTTTGCGCTGTAACGCCGCAACCTCCAGGCTTCCAGTGTCTTTTGCATGGGCTCCAGGTGGGTGTTGTTACACTAAAACCCAATAAACTATCCCTAAGGGTCCAAGTACCCAATAATCATATACTTACCCAAAACCTGTACTATACTTACTGTTACCCAAACCCCAAGTACCTAGTTATTGGGTACATGGACCCTCTGGGTATATGCATCTGGTAAAGACGCCACTGCGGTTCGTCCAGAAAGCTGGGAGTGAACCTCGAGCCTGGTCCCTAATCCAAAAATCCTGGGCTTCTAGCTTTCTCCGCCCTCAGCCCTGAGCCTAAAGCCCTAAACCCCTAACTTACTGGGCATTAGTAGGGAATGAGGGAATGTAATACGTATGGGTTGTATTCCGTATTCCCTACTAACCCTAAAGCCTAAACACTATATTATACTCCCATATTCCCTACTAACCACCAGCAACCTAAAGTCTCCAGGAGTTCTGGGATCCAGATCGAATCTGGCAAGTGCCCATCCAAGGCATGCTAGAGTTCAAAGAGAGTTGAGGGTTTAGGGTTGGTGGTTTAGGGTATAGGGTTGGTTGGTGGTTTAGGGTATAGGGTTTAGGGTTGGTGGTTTAGGGTATAGGGTTGGTGGTTGAAGATATAGGGTTTAGGGTTGGTGGTTTAGGGTTGGGGAAGGCCCCCTTGAATGGTTTCTATTATTACCTACTTCCCTTGTTGGAGCTCATTCTGCCATTGTTTTTCTAAAAGTTGCTATTCCCGAAGGGTCCAAATACCCATTGGCTACATACTTGGAACTTGGGTAATAGCACTGCTAGTACAGGTTTCGGGCAAAATCTGAACATTGAATACTTGGACCTTACAGGCCCTAAGGGTCCATGTACGCAATAATCATATACTTCCCCAAACCTGTACTACACTTACTATTACCCAAACCCCAAGTACCTAAATTATTGGGTACATGGACCCTAAACCCTATGTACCCCTATATACCCCCATATATCCCTATATATCCCTATATATCCCCTTTAAAGGGACCTAGTTTTTGGGTACATGGACCCTCTGGGGTAGGGTTTTGGGTTTTAGGCCGCCTCTGGCCTTTGACCCGGCAAGCTTAGAGCTCCTACCTGTGACCCCAAATACCTACAATTTTATGGGTTACGCCTACTTATTGGGTTTAGGGTTTAGGGTTTAAGGGGTAATTACTATTAAACTGTAGGTAGTTGGGGTTACAGGTAGACCATACAGCTGAAGCCTCGCGTCAGACGCTTTACCTTTACATCTGGCCAAGAGCCAAAAGCCTGAAACTGGCATCCAGTCTGCCAAATCCCACACCGCCCGCCCCGAAAACAACCAGACTGAATCCTCAACTTTCCAAAAAGCCCAAATCCTAAGCCCTCTGACACTACGGCGCCAGGCAGGTTATTTCCCGCCATGGAGGACTCGCACCTGAACCTCTCATCCTGGCGCGCCTGCAAGACTAGTCATAGGACTACGCAGAACCCCACCCAAAATGCACCTCTATAAGGCCTACAGGCCCCAATGCACCTTGACTAGTTGTAAGACTGTCCACGAAGCCCTAAGGACCCTAAACCGTAGCAGGCTTTACTTGTGGTGGCCAAGGTAATGAGGGGTCCATGGTAGCCCCGTTAATTAGGGTCATCAGGTGTTCGGGCTTGGGATCGTGATGCTCTAGGGGCCTACCTGTAACCCCAATGACCTACCGTTTACCCCTATGGAGCCCAAATATCTACAAACAGGAGTTACATAGACCCCAAGTAGGGGATGTTGGGGCGTCCAAATTCTTGTTCCGTTGGGATGCGAGCAATTGGGCTGAGCCATTGGGCCCTTGCAGGCAGAATCTTGAGCAGCATGTGTACGCCCAAATGCTGTGAAGCGATGTGGAGCGTGAATGAGAGGTTCAGAAGTTACCCAGGGATCCAAATAGCCCAATGCAGGTCATATTTACAGACTTCAGGGCCCAATGTAGGTATTATTTGTACATGTGGATCCCTAGGGTTACTCAGTCAGGGAAGTAACTCGTCTCGTTGTGGTTGGCCCCGGCAGATGATACAGGGATGGGTTTGAAGTGCGCGAGGAATCTAAGGTTGAAACCATGGGCCCCTAGTATGGGCCCTTAATCCTGGGATCCTTATATACCCACTATCCACCCTACATATGCCCTTAAGGGTGCCCAGAACCCGCCTACAGGCCCATATTAGGGGCCCGTACTTCTAACCTGAAAAGGAAGCTCATTAGTGTAGACGCCTGACTAATTGCAAAAGTCACCGTCCAGCATTCTTTTTGGCTAACGGGCCATTACCTCGAAATGATATGAGCTATAGTCTGAACTTCTAGTAACCCCCTAATACAGCCTATAATAGTCCCGTATATAATCCCCTATATAACCCCCTTGAAGGAGTTTAGACGATGGCTCGTAAGGGTATTGCAGGCACCCTACATGGCAGGTGATTCTGGAGAGACACCTAACACCTAAACCCAAAACACTAAAATCTAAACCCTAAACCTGAAGCCCAGACGAGTTGGGTGGCAGGTATGGAATGTCCTTCTTTCGGCACCGCCTGCGGCATGTGCCGGAGTGGGAAGAGGTGGGGCTAGGCATATACAGCGCCAAATAGGCTTAAAGGATAATGTTCCCCAATAATGGAGAATCAAATGGAAAAGACCGTGGAGAATGAAATGGAGACTGGCATTATATAATGGGTTTAGGGGTTTGGATTGTTTCCGTAACGGTCCAAGGACCCCAAGCGATGTGGCTTTAGGGCCCAAATACTAGAACCTGAACGGTATTTGGGCCCTATAAAGCCCCAGTGTTTGGTTTGGTAAGGTTCACGGCTTTTAGGCTTCCGCATCTTCTTCAGCGTGCCTTCCTGAAACAGTGACAAGCTGTCTGGCTTACTGGGGGTTTGTAGGGAATATGGGAATAGGGTTCAGGGTTTAGGGTTATCAGGGAAGATGGAATATAGAGGGTTCAGGGTAGGGTTTAGGGTTAGTAGGGAAGATGGGAATATCATCCGTATGTCATCTTATAACAGATACACTTATATTCCCTTATTCCTCTTTAACCCCCAGTAAGCTGGTGGCAGGAAGAGAGACCGATGTATTGTTCGACGTCACGGCCTCAACGCTTCAGACTGTCCTTGCATGGAGCACACCTACGCTCACAACAGCCTGCACTCCTATTGTAGTTTAGCCCTAAACCCTAAACCCTTGGTTTTCGGGGACCGACAGGAGGTTATCAGGACCGATTGAGGCCTTTTGGGCTCAAGGGTTTGCCGGGACTTCTGAGACTGGGCTTCTCAAACCTAACTTCCCGATCCGGGGGCCCGTTGCTTCTGTTACTTCCGCTGCCGTCAGTGCTCCTCCTACTACTTCGACCCTGGATGTCCTACTTTTGGAGGATATACAGTCACAGGACACAACTCCTCAAAAGAAGGACCAGGTGCTGCCTTGCTGTCAGACAGAGCAGTGCCAGAAGGATCTGAGTCAGTTTTTTTGTACTTGCTATCCACCCTGGTTAGCCATTCGGTTTGGCCATACAGATACCCAAAGGCTCCATGTAGGTATATGGTATATACTTGGGCCCTAAAGTAGTTATATGGGAACCCCTTTGGGCCCTAAGTATATACTATATAGCTACATGGAGCCTTTGGGATAGTAAGCACAATGTTCGTCGCAGGCGTTCAGCCCCAAATTCTCTAGGCTCAGGTCTTGAGCTTATTGGGAGCAACTTGATCATGGCCAATGCGATTGTTGCCAGGATTGTGGTACTTCTCATTTTCATAGAATTTATGTTCTTTTGTATTCTCATCCCCAAAGTATCCATGTAGGCACTATGTAGGTATATAGTTTGCACATAGAGGCACTTTCGGTTCCAGGTATAATTGCTAGATGGCTACATGGACCTTTCGGGATCAGTACGCTGCTTTCCTCCGCCAAGGCCGTACCACTTCAACTGCGTGGATGACACTCAAGTCTTCAGCGGCAAAGACTGCCGTCAAGCTGGAGTGTGCTAGCAAGCTAGGATCCTGCAACAAGACGACTATAGTTATGAGGGAATAGAATCCCTGTACGATTTTTTCCTCATTCCCTATTGACCCCCAGTAATATTAGGTACCCTGTAGGAGACATCCAGGAACTGTCCTAAGCCATTACCCTAAGTCCAAGCTTGGGCCAGTAAATGTGCAGGTAGCCCTCCGGTGAATCAACCTGTCAACCTTCATCAGCTGCATGTCTGAGGTTAGGAGTATGCGCCCCTGATATGAGCCCTTAGGCCTTTTAAGGGGATTCTTGGGACCCTTAAAGGTACATCTAGGGTATATAGTAGGTGTAGGCCCATAGAAGGGTCTCATGGTTTGAACCTTGGAGTAGGACTTGTTTCCTAGCTTCGCTGCAGCCACCGGTTGTTGTGTGGCTCGAAAACAATTCTGCTGGTTCCGCTTTGTGCTACAAGAAGCGGCGCTTGCACCCATAGTAGCTTTATGTAGTAGCGGTGTACCAGTTGGCTAAAAATCGTTGGGCACTGCAATCTCGTGGCGGACGATCGCCTAGCTCTGCGACAGTTTGTGCATTCGTCCTGCAGGCGCGCCCTGCTGACAGAGGCTGGATTGCACCTGAGCCTGTCACTAGATCTGCCAGCATATAAGTGGGTTGCACATAGTCTCAACTTGCCCCAACGACGGAGTTGCTGACCGAGAATGCTGTGATCGGTTCTCGCTCGGCCAGCAACCGAACGGTTCTTCTTGTTGTGAGAGCATGTGCGCTGCAAAGCCATTCTCTGAACTGGGATGTGGAGAACACCTGGCACATGCCCGAGGTCCGTCTTAACTTGTCAATAACGACAATACTCCAAAGTGGTGTATAAAAAAGCAATAAGCCGAAGAATAACGACAAACATAACAGTACGACTGCTACATAATGAGCAAGAGAACGCAAACAAGAGGACCAGGTGGTAAGGTTGTCAGCGCCCGTCCCTCAACACTGAGCGTTTGCCCCGGAGCCACGCAGTAATAGCAATACCAGTAAGAACAGTAATAACGGCAAAATAAGAAAGACATTATGAATAACTGATATAATACTGGTAATCACACACAATCGTCGCAAGAATATGGAAAGCTGTTAAAAATAATAAAATAGAAATTAGCGGTGAAAGACAATGGTAACAATCGTAACAGTACATTAAGAATAGCAAGAAAATCACGAATCCGTGCTCTTTCCTCCAGCTTCGTGAACGACTTGAGCATCCACCACGCCAAGCACCCAAACGCTAGACCCTAGAGCCTAAACCCAGAGTAACCCCTAAACCCTAAACCCAGGTTCACCCCTCAACCCTGAACCCGAAACCCTGACTGCTAAAGCTGGCAAGCAGGCAGCGCTGCAGTTCGAGGCGTCTCTGTGCCACCGGCTGATGAAGCCCTTGGCTCAGACTTCTGATCAAGTTTTTTGTCCCTGCAATATGAGCTATAATCCAAACTCCTCAAAGGGGCTTATATAGGGGAGTATATAATATAGGGTTTAGGGTTATATCGGGGATAGTATAGGAAAGCACTAGAGGGATATTTAAAGGGGATACTAGGAGTTTGGACCATGGCTCATATAGAACCGCTCTCCCTGCCAACCACAGGCGCCGGCTACCCGTACTGAATACTGGCGGTGGCATTAATCTCGGACATTTTCGAATCATCAATGGGTCTCGGGGTCATGACTTACATCTACAAGCAAGATGCCTAGTGAGCCCTCATCTTCCAGCACTTTTGCAACAACAGCCGTTCTTTTCACAGAGGGTAAGGGGAACCCCGACCCTCAACCAAAAATCCAGCACCAAACCTTAAGCCCTCAATCCTAATCCCTAACACACTTGAGTAGTATTTTATTTGGGGATACTATGGTACCCAATATTATAGAGTAAGATGATATCCTCCTTTTGGGGTATAGTATTTTATATAAGGAATATATTCTTACTAGGTTCAACCACCAAAAAAAACGCTAGTCACTTGAGGAGAGGTGGAGCAGGGATGCTTGCAAACCCCATATCATGCCCCATACACCCACCTAGAAGGGGACTTCACTTCTCCACCCCCTTACCCTGCCTGGGGCTCTGAGTCTATAAACAGTAGAGAAGCTATAGTCTAAACTCCTTAAAGGGGCTTTATATAGGAGAGACGTACAGTATAAGTCTTATTGAGGGGGATACTACTGTAAGAGTTTAGACTATAGCTCATCTATGTACCTTTGGCCCTAGAGTCTGCAGACATTATCTACTTTGGGCCTTACTGGAACCGTTGGCTTAAGCATGAATAACCCGAAGGCTCCATGTATTTATATGGTATATACCTGGGCCCTAATGTAGTTATATGGGAACTCCTCTGGGCCCTAACTATATAATCTATAGCTACATGGAGCCTTTGAGTAAGTTTAGGGCTATCGACTATAGAGGTGACACTGATGCAACATCCTCCTTTCCTGGATGCAATACCCTAGAGCTCCAGTTACCAAAATGATGGCTTCTGGGTTCTATATACCCTATAGTTTCATAGCCCTGTAGCCTACTATTTAGGTAACTGGGAGACCGAGGGATACATGCCTGCGCCGTGAGTTCTTTGAGTCGGAGATCTTGGCTTCATCGCGCCCTACTTACCCAGAGGGTCCAAGTACCCAATAATTAGGTACTTGGGGGTTGGGTAATAGTAATTCTAGTACAGGTTTTAGATAAGTATTTGAGTACTTGGACCCTTAGGGTTACTGACGTAGTAGGGAAGCGAGATCTTGTACCGACAGAAGATCAAGAATTCCTGTGCTTCACTTTGACAACGTTCATGCAGCTTCTTTCAATCACACCATCATGCCCATGCAACATAAGCCATGAAGCTTCTTCCCTATCTGCAACCCTAATTACACACAGCTCTGTAGCAAGTATCCCCTAATTAGTGGAGATAACTAACCCTGCAAGTGGAGGGGTACAGGATAATTACCCCTAAGTCCTAATGACTTATCAGGTCCTAATTCCTGTGCATTAGGCAAAATTAAACACTTTATATTTCTACAACCACTTCGAAGATCCCTGAGATAAGTGCAGCAAAATCTGAACTGCAAAGCCCTAAACCCTGTACCCCTAAGGGTCCAAGTACCCAATAATCATATACTTACCCAAAACCTGTACCATAGTTACTATTGCCCAAGCCCCAAGTACCTAGTTATTGGGTACTTGGACCCTCTGGGTATACTCTAATCTGTCATCAGCATCCAAAGGTGTCTCTGTTGGAGCCAGGGAGAGACCCTGCTCAGCCACTGGCACGTTTGCAGGTGCCTTCCGCAGCTTTATCACCCCTTGCGTGTAGGGCCTACCTGTAACCCCAATTACCTACAGCTTAATAGTAATTACCCCTTAATTAGTAGGTATAACCCATAAAACTGTAGGTAATTGGGGTCACAGGTATGCGGTTCAGGGTTCTAGATGTGTGTTTAGGGCCTGCGGGTTAAGAGTCTAGGGGTTAGGGTCTGTGCGGTTGAGGGTTCTGGCTTTAATAAGGTTTACGGATTAAAGGTTTAGGGTCTGTGAGGTTTAGGGTTCAGAGTTTTGACTTAAGAATGGACCTGCCCATCATACCCCTCACCCGAGCGGTTCGTTGAGCGCTTTATAGGGATCCATTCCCTTTTCAAGTAAATCCCGAGCCCTAAAAGCTAGACAATAACCTGCACGTGCTAAACTGTAATTAATCCCCAAACCCAAAACCTCAAGCCATAAACCCTACCTGGACCCTAAATGATATTACCTCCGTATACAAGTGTAGGTGACAACCTCAGAAAGGAAGCACATGAAGTGTCCAAATAAGCCCTACGCCCCAAAAAGGTCAAGAATCCGTCCGCGACGCCCATGTTGTACAACCCATTCTGGGCCCGACGCTACAAAATTAGGCTACCATCCCTTACGCAGACCTTGGGGACTAGGGTCAGGATTTAGGATGTAAATTTCCCGTCTACACATTTCCCGAACCTGTGCTCCTAAACTATTAGCCCTGCACCCTGCACCCCTAAGTTCTTGTCCTCAACAATTGAAAGCTGAACTTAGAACTCATGAGCAGGGTTCATTCCAGTGTGAAATCCCTTCCTTCAATTCAACCCCCAAATTCTAGCTTTCTTTGTTCTTCTCCATTCCTTCATTCTCTAGCTACAACGTGCAAGTTTCCCCAAACCCTACACCCTGAATTTATGGTGGCTTCCTTGTTCTTTTCCAACCCTTCACTCGATCCACACTCAACCTGAATCCCATAGCTCTTATAGTAATCCCTGCCCCCTAATGATAAACGACGTCCCCCCCCCTCCCCCCCGTAAGAATAAATAATCCGGGTGATCAGAAATTATTTATTATTAGGGGGCATATTTATTGAAAGGATTTGGTAGGGCCGCCTTTAAATTCCTTTTAAAATCAATTAAAGTCGAATTCAAATCCTGTTAGAATCAATTGAAATTTAATTAAAATTCCTCTTAAAATCAATTGAAATCGAATTAAAATCCCATTAGAATCAATTGAAATTTGATTAAGATTCCTTTTGCAATCTATTGAAATCGAATTAAAATCCCGTTAGAATCAATGGAAATTTAATTAACATTCCTTTTAAAATCAAATAAAATCGAATGAAACTCAATTGAGATTTAATTAAAGGCGGCTAAAACTGTAATAAAATCATGTAAAGTCGCATTCAGTTCTTGTATATAAAATCCTTTATAAAACCATATGAAAATCAACCAAAACCAAGGATGTCAAGGGGATCCCTAATTCCTTTGGATTTTCTATTATACCCCCCTAATGACCTCAAAACCCCCCCTGATTCATCATGGTCTGGCTCCTTT
>CAJNIZ010047715.1:28332-53773 GCA_905231905.1 Symbiodinium pilosum | reverse complement strand
GGGTTTGGGGGTTAGAGGGTTTAGAAGGTTTAGGGTTTAAAGGTATAGGATTTAGAGTGTTTAGGGTTTGGGGGTTTGGGGGGTTTAGGGTTTAGAGGATTCAGGGTTTAGGGTTTGGGGGGTTTAGGGTTTAGAAGGTTTTAGGCTTCAAAGGGTCTGGGGTTTAGGGTATAGAGGGTTTTAGGCTTGGTGTAGGGTTCACAGACTAGTGTGATCGAATGGACATGACATGCAATCCGGGCTCATGCATGGGCGAACTAGGGTTCCACACCTTAGCAATAAACCGTCAACCTCCCTAACAATGAATGGTACCAACATGTTTCCCCAAAACATGGGTAGTTCTCAAAATTAGGGTCCCATTTTGGTACCCCTAGATATTAGGCGCCGTAATATAACTTCTAACCAAAAGGGGCCCATCATTTTGGGAACTACCCACACACTCAGTACAAGGGGAGGTGTCGGTTTAGGAATTAGCTTGTTACAGCAGGGGCTATTTATGGAACATGAGAAATCCTCATGCCCATGAGCTATTTAAAAGGGTGTAGGGTTTGGGGCTTAGGGTTTGGTTTAGGGTTTAGGGCGTAGGGCTTGGGGTTTAGGGCTTTGGGTTTAGGGTATGCTTACAGCTCGCATGTTTTTGTCTCTCGAGAGGCTACTCTTGGAGACCCTGCGACGCATGAGGATTCCGAGAGGAATCCGGCAATCCCCGCAAGCATACTTACACCCTAAGCCCCAAAGCCTAAACTATTTCCCAACTCCCGCATGCCAGAGGCTTCGCTCCAGGGCACTCTATGGATACCTCCACGGCAACTAGGGGAAACCAAAATCAGCTAAGCCCAAGCGGCTGTTCTTGTATTCGTTAAGCGCCCATATCAATAGCACTGTTGTGATTGGTACGGCTATGACCACGACTACTATGACCATTACCACTACTACTGTATGCTTACTACTGCTACTACTACTTCTGGGATACTTGGCAGTTCATGATCTACCTCGGAACACGTGCGGGTTGTAGAGGGGTATGCTCGGATGCGTACGGTTTTGAAGGTCGTAGTAGTTCTCAGACCTGAAAGTACCCTGCCCTAACTTGGGTTTTTTTGGTAGTTTCCCAAACAAGAGAGACCCCAGTATAGACCCAAATATACTAGACTCCTTGTTATGGAGACTCCCAAAAATGTACCCCTAATTTAGGGAAACCCCCATATCTGGTTAAAGTTGTAGCTATCCTACCTCTTACCATGAACCTCCGAGTAGCTGGATTGGTAAAGTTATGAGCCATACTCTAAACTCCTTAAAGGGAGGTATATAAGATTTATCTAGGAGAGTATTATAAAGGTTATCAAGGGGGACACTTGGAGTTTAGACTATGTGCTCGTTTGGCAACGGCAACCTATTTGCGAGCAGTCAGCGTAATATTGGCAACGCGAGTCGTGGCATGAACAGCGGCGCAAAGTTGTTGAACATTTTTCTAGGTTAGTTACTGCTCCGAACTTTATGCCTGTCCCGAAAATCGTCATTGTAGTAATTGTTGACCTCTGTAATCCCCTTTAATGATCTCATGTATGAACCATAGGGTGGAGACGGTATCCAAAGTCTAGGAGAAGTCTGCATAGTATAGGCGCCGTGCAAATACTGGCATCAGAATCTCTTTGACCAACCTCTCTTGTATCCTTGAGGGGCAGCACTTTGATTCACTTGTCGTTCCTTCATGTCCCTGAGGGTACCCATATGATGGGAGTTTTTCAGAAGGACATTTGAACAATCCCAGCTACTGAAGGGTCTGCAATCAAGTGCGTCCATATACCTGGGAGCTCCCCTTTTTGAAATCTCCCCTGTCTTTGGATAAACCCTCATCCATAAACCCTAAACCTCAAACCCTGAACCCTGAGCCCTAAACCGAAAACCCAAAAATGCCTGCCTGGCTTGCCGAAGGACAGCATTTCCTCCTCGAACATATGCTGACCGAGAACAAACAATTTCAGCACGTCTGACATGTTTTCGGAATGGGTTTAGAGTTTAGGGGTTTATGGTTGAGGGTTTGAAGATGATGGAGAGTTGAGTCGACGAGAAACAGGAAAATCAAATGCAAGCTAGTGCTATATGGGTTTGTCTTGGGTCTAATCCCTTCCCCAAACAATACAATTTGCCATTCCCTCCCTTATAATGAACATGGCCAATATGCGATATATGATATTAGCCAAATTGGAGTGCTGCAATTTTTGTGTTTTAATAGAGCACGGGGATATCATTAGTAGGGGAGAGGGTTAGCAGGCAATGAGGGAGCGGATCTGCCTGCCGGAGTTCCTTCTCAGGGTTGCAACAGTGAGGGCAAAAGTTGTGCGTTTCTGGTCCGGGGATCCCCATACCAGCCAGAGGCTACAGCATATAGGTGTCTATTTCGGGCTCCCCCTGGTTATGGAATTGCCCTACTGTGCACTACGAAGCTTCCTCTGTATGATGGCGCATCCGGCGTTTTTAACTTAAGTGGAGTAACTTGGACAAGAATCGCAAGCATCATACGGTACGAACAGTAGTAGCGGTGGTCCTCACCGATGTGGCGCTGGCGCTGGTGGTGGTACTGCTATTTGTTGCGAATAATGAACATGAAGCAATTCTCAGCGAAAGCGATAGGAACAGGTACTATTCTACAGTGCTAAATTGGTCGGCTCGAAATGCATATGATTAAAGTATTGAACATCGTCATCAAAGCTCACAGTAAAGCTGAACACATGGGTGCTTCCGATGAATCCCTTATCGTATCCCTAGAAAGAACCCCTCGAATTCCTGTACACTTCCCCTGCATTATCCCAAAAGAGCCGTTCATTGTGTGAAACTGCCACATCATAGCGGTGCCAGGAGGCAGCACTTGCTCCGAGTGCCACCCTCTTCGTCGCATCTGAACAGGTTTGAGTGTAGGAGTCGAACCAGTTAGCCAGATACTCATTGAGTTCGCAATGCTCAAGGAAACACGGGGTCTCAAGCCTATAGACCTTAAACCCACCATCTCCCCCTTCCTAGGGCTCAACCCATCATGATCGCAAAGACTCGAGAGCATTAAAGGTTATCTGCAGGTCAAATATAGCTTCTTACTGCGTCTTGCACGCGCATCTGGTCGTTTCCGAAAGAGGGATGCCCGAATGTAAGTCTAAGACACGGAATTCTCCTCATACCCTGCGTCTCTAATTCTACAAGCAGCACTTTAGGCCCAAGATTCATGAACAGAACTTAGTTTTTGGAGAATCGGGGATTCAGGGGATAACGTCATTTCGGAAGCCTCCGTTTCTGATGCCTTGTCTCTGCGAGCTGCGCTCGTACAGGGGAAGTCGTCGAATGACGAACTCCTCGTTGCTGTTTCCCTAAGGCTCCAAGGACCCAAATAATTGGGGTTTTAGGGCCCAAATACCATCAATATCATAGTATATGGGGCCTAAAACCCTATTATTTGGGTCCTTGGCCCCTTAGGCTTTGTAGTGTCTCCAAAGCAAGGTCCCATTTGGGTAGGTCTCATTCAATTAGGGCTTCAGATTCAGGGTATCAAGTTAATCCCTGTGTAACTCTAGATAAAGAACCCTCCAGAGTCTCCTGGTAGCTCAATCACGTCGCTGAAATCCCAAGGGCCTCTCCATTTCGTGCCATCAAGCACTAGAAAGCTGTGGCTTGCCTGCCTCAGATGGGGCTTTCTTGTTTAGAGGGAGATTACATGGTCTGGGATATACTGGGATTCTAAACAGGTTCTGGGATCTCTTTAGGAATCCACAGGTTTTGGTGGACTCTTAAGGAATCCACAGAGACCATCTAGATCAATTCCCAGATGCAGGACGTAATTCTACTAGCCACAACCGAGGATAAATCTCTGCGAGCTTCAAGTAAAACCCTGACAGTCCAAGTAATGATTCATTTGGTACCCAGAGGGTCCAAGTACCCAATAATTAGGTACGTGGGGGTTGGGTAATAGAATTATAGTACAGGTTTTAGGTAAGTATATGATTATTAGGTACTTGGACCCTTAGGGGTAGTTGACCTTTTCATGATCGTAAGCAGATTTGTTGCATAAGTTGCTTGCTGGTTCTTAGTAGGGAGGAAGGGAATATAACCCGTATAAGATGCCTACATCATATCTTCGCATGTCCTGGCTAACCCCCATTAGCGTTTTGGGTAAGTATATGGTTGTTGAGTACTTGGACCCTTGAGGACAGCATTGCTCCATCAAAAGTTGCAATTCGATCAGGGTGCCAGGCTTGCTATCCTTACTGAGATACAGTACGTTTCAATACGTGTTACGGTTTGTGTTGTAGGTCTTTCTGCAAGCAGGGGGTATGTTAGAATGGACGACGTGAGGCAGCTAGCAGAGAGAGAGAGAGAGAGAGAGAGAGAGTTTGTTCTCAAAAACATGGCGCGCTTCTACGTGCCCACGTTAATACAGCACCTTGTAGCGTGGGGTACCACTAAACCCTAAACCCCAAACCCTTTGGGATCCTTGTTTTGGAAGCTGTGCATGTACAGGCTCTAGGTAGGAGAGCCCTCTCTTGAGGGCCGCCCAAACAGTATGAGATATTGGGGATATATGGGGTTATATTGGGGATATATTGGGGATATGTTGGGGTTGTATTAGGGATGTATTGAGGTTATATCGGGGTTACATTAGGGTTATATTGGGGTTATGGGGGGCAGGTTCCTTCCCGAAGGCGATGGGGACTCCAATCTGGTCTGGAGGTTTCATGGGTATTATACCTAAATAACTACCAAACATGATCACCAATATTATGGTTCCAACTTCCTTGTATACTTACAGAATATGGTACCTCAAACGGACCCAAAATGCTGTTGGTAATTATTTCGGCCACTGTAATAGCAAAAAGGATTTTTTCAAGCAGTACACTTGCGTCCCTGACTACCTGCATTCCAAGCTGGGGTTCGAACAACCCCATTCATAAGTGTAAAGTAGTGTCGTCATCATGATAACTGATACCAAAACCCCCACAGTAGGTAAAATAATGGCCTAAAACCCCTAAATATAGTCCAAGAGGCCATTATTCTACATACTTTGGGGCTCCAGGTAGGGCGTATCCCCTTCAGTTTCCTGCTTCCATTTCATGGAAGCAGCCAAGCGCATTGCCATTCAAAAGTTCCGACTTGCCTGAAATCAACTTCTCCGGCCTGCAGTGCGGGAGGCCCTTCCAAAAGCAGACCGGTATATATATATATATATGTGTACACATATGTATGTACGTGTATATGTATATATATATATATAGGTATGGGTATATGTATATTACATATAGATATACGTATATGTAAATGCATGTCCATGAATAACCCTAAATTTTAAACATATGTATATACAACATACACACACACAGATACAGGCAGCCTAGGCGTAGGCTGCAAGCCCCGCATCGGTGGGTTGAGTTCACAAGGGTTTGATGTGGGATGCCCCTGTCTAGGCCGTGCTTCTGTTTTTTGAAGCTCCTATGTATAGTCCCTGTAAGGTAGATAGACGATAGACCATGGGAAACATCTCACTATGTTTGTGGGAATTCCATATTCTATCTACTTAAGTGGAACTATAGGCCTTAATTGAATGACAGAACGCTGTTCAGAAGGGAGGATACAAAACCACAGTTTCAGGATTTTGGGTGTGGGTGCGCGATATGGTGCAGGAAGTGCTGGGGCCGCACAAGGGGAAGAAGCGTTGCCTAGGTGTGCGGGCACCAATTTTTAGGTGCCCATGAACCGTTGCATTCCCAAAAGATTACCCTAGGCTCACGTAGCTAGGACTAGGATCAGAGAACGCCTTGGAATACCTTCATTCACTTAAAACCACATTCGCAAAGAAAACGTCGTTGCGAGGAACCCCTAACTAAACCCTAACCCCCAACCCCAATATGGGCCCCCATGTGGGGCCCAATATACTAGAATCAAATCCTTTGTATAGGACTCCCACAAAGCAGCTCTGCTGCTCTGAATTGCAACAGTGCAAAATATACGTTAAACCCTGATCATGGCCCCCAAGTTTAAAACGCCAAACCATCCAGTCCCCCTTAAGTAGATAGAATTTGGTTTCGGGAAAAAAATAATCGGACCCCCGTATGCCCTTAGGCCGGTCAAGTCTACAGCCCCTCTACATAAACCCTCCGACCTCAATCCTAAACCCCAAACACTAAATAGTAGTTTCCATTTTATTTTCCATTATCCTTATATAACCCCTATATCTCCCTTTAAAAGCCCGATTGCTACCCCTAAAGCATCTTCAGCAGCTCCATGAACTGCAGGGTTTATTGGCAGATACCCCCCTGGCTTTGAAATCCTCATTCTTTGGGTCTAGGACTGAAGGTCCCTCAGCCCTACAGCCATCTTCAAGTATATTGTATATCGTTTAAAGTATATAGAACCTCTATATCTAACTCGCAGCTTGTTTCATCAGCCTCAGTCATCATATCTTCCATACAAGCTCCCAACCACCAACTCTACCCACCCGAGCCTAAACCCTCAATCCCAATCGCCGCTGCTACGTAGTGACCGCTGCTACATAGTGACCGTTAAGATTATTGGTGCTGAAGGGGGGAGTAGGGGAGTGCATGTGGGTAGCATGAAGGGGTATATATGGGCTAAATAGGGATAGTTCAAGGGGGTGATTCCTCCATTCCATCTGAGCACCAAGACGAAAACCTTTTTTGTAAACCCTCACCTTCAGCGCTGAGCTTCAAGCCCCAAGACGCCCCGTAATCTATTGCTGAGTTGCATTGTAATCTGCTCCCCCCCAAAAAATTCACCCCAATAATAGACACTCAAATTATTGTCCCATTCCACACTAGGGGAAGAAACTATTTGTAGAGGAATCGGGGGTGTTAATAGTTGGCGGGACCGGGTTACATGTCATTTTGAAACGACATGTGATCATGTGACCTTCTGGACAGCAATGGTCGGTAAAAAAGGTAGAATATAACCTCACCCTGTTTTAGATTTGTTTGTCCGTACATGAAGCAGACGGTTTTTAATGTAGTTTCAAAAGCCCTGCCTGATAATCCGTTCTTCTCCAAGCCCCGTAGGCCCCAAACTCTGAAAACGCGAGAGGCGACACCTTGAAATCCCAAAGCCCTGAACCCTTCAATTAGCAAATTGTCGGACACAGACTGGCATGGTTGTTATACTAAAGCTCAATTAAGGAACAGACGGCTACAGTTTCCTCTGTATTTCAATATGGAACCAGATACCGCAGGGCCTTTTTCAATATCTTTTTTCCCAAAGAAACTTAATTATTCTGTAACCCGTATGTACCCCCTGTACGTCCTCTTCTGCAAAGGTTCAGAAACCCTTAACAGCAGACATTTGTTCAAAGAGTCTACATTCCCTAAAGGGGCTTACATAGGGCATTATATGTGAGTATTATAGGGGTTATTAAGGTGGATACTATGAGTTTAGATTGCACCCTAAATCCTAAACCCTCCCCAACCCTGAACCGCAGCGCTTTGTTCAACATTATTATGTGAGCTATATACTCTAGACTCCTTAAAGGGAGCTATATAGGGGATTATATACCTCCCCAACCCTGAACCGCAGAGCTTTGTTCAATATTATCATTTGAGCTATATATATATATATATTTGATGGTACCCTAAATCCTAAACCCTCCCCAACCCTGAACCGCAGAGCTTTGTTCAATATTATCATTTAGAATGGCTGGGTCCAGTTCTTCACAGCCGCCCAGAGGCTGCCTCGGTAGAGGGGGGGCCATGGGTTTCGGTGTCTTTTCAACTTCCGGGCGGTTAGGGCTCAGGGTGTAAGGGAGATATAGGGTCAAAGACTTTAAGTTTGTACCCTTCATGTTTGTACTCCTAAGTTTTGGGTCCCAAATACCCTTATTGAGGGCCATATTCCATGGTTTAGGGACCCAAAACCCAAGGGTACAAACCCTAAGGGTCCAAAGGAAAACTCCCTGATAGGGGTTATACAGGGATAATGGAAAGTGATGTGCAAACTACTATTTAGGGTTTAGGGTTTAAGCTTTAGGGTTTAGGGGAAGGTAATGTGTTTGTATAGTTACAGCAAGGGGTCTCTGTAGAGTAGGGGTGATGTAGGGGTAGTTACTAGGCAGAGCTACGTCAGAGCTACAGAATGTTTGTGTTGGTAGTTGCCTTGCAGTGCCGCCGGGAATGCAGGAACTGGGAAGAAAATGGTAGCTCCTATAGAATTTGGATAGGACTTAGCCGGGAAGGAAGGAACAGAAGAGATGATGCAAACTACTACATTAACCAGGGTTTGGAGCGCTTTTATGAGTTATAGTCAAAACTCCTAGTATCCCCCTTATTAGCGCCTATAATTCTCCCTTATTCTCCCCTATATAATGCCGTACACAACCCCCTTTTAAGAAGTTTTGACTATAGCTCATATAGGGATTATTCTGTGGTCTAGTCCTTCACTTCTGACCACCAGTAATTTCAGGTTTTGTTGTATTTTTCCTTGAGGTTCACATCATGTGTAGGTTGACGGGGGAGGGCATAGCGTCTAGGTCAGGTGGACCCCCCACCCTGTATAGTGGTATATAGCCCTTATAGTTGCCATTGCTGGGTCGGGGTCCACCTAAGGTCATTGGTTTAAGGTTTTAGGTTTTGTGCTGAAGGCTTGGATTTTAGGGCTTTGCGCGGTTTTACAGTTTCCTTTAGCGCAAGGTTGCAGCGACTTTCGTGAGTTCTGATGTGGCCTCATTTTTTGTTTGGGCCTTCTAAGGTCCCGGCATGTGAGCTAGATCTGATAATTACGATGGTTGTCGAGGGGAGGGCCTGTGAATTAAGCATGAAACCTTCCCAAAATCACACCAGAAAGCTGAACCATACTTTCAGCTCGTTTTCTCCAGAAGCCTGAAACCCCAAAGACAGCAGCCTAATATCTGAAACCTTAATACCTGAGCTCCCCAAGGTCTACATCCTAAACCCTACACCCCAGAGTCTTTTGAATCTTGAACCTCAAGCTTCCAAATGCTGAAGCCCCAAACCTGTCCACGTGGTAACCATCAGGTGAGACCTGAGCCCCTAAACCCTAAAGCACGGGAAGTGAACATATGGACTGCAAGCGGGGCATATCCCAGAGGGTCCATGTATCCAATAATTAGGTAATTAGGATTTGGGTAATAGGAGTTATAGTCCAGGGTTCGGGCAAGCAAATGATTAGTAGGTACTTGGACCCTCAGGGTATTGGAATAAGAACTGGAATCCAGACCCAAAGGCTCGCTTAGGCATCTGTGTAGGGTTTAGGGTGTAGGGGTTAAGTAAACCCTGAAGCCCTACAGTCCCCCTTAATTAAGTAGATAGAATATGGCTTTGGGCACTTTATAATAGGATCCCCATATAGGGGTAAAGAAAGCCCTGAAGCCCTAAACCCTAAAGCCCTAGACCCTGAAGCCCTAGACCCTAAAGCCCTAAACCCTAAGCCCTAAACCCTAAACCCTGAAGCCCTAGACCCTAAGCCCTAAANNCTGAACCCTAAACCCTAAAGCTTTTGAATTTTTCAGCCCACAAGTCGGAGGCCGGATCGGACGGCGAAGATGTGCCGTTCTCGCCGCTGCACTTGCGCCTGTGCTGGCGGGATCCTGAAATCAAAACATGGGCTTGGAGTTTAGTGCAGAGGTTCAGGGTTCAGAGTTTACGGTGTAGGCTCTATGGTTTAGGTTGTAGATTGGGATTTTAGGCTCAAGGTTTCAGTGTAGGTTCAGGTTTAGTCTGCGCAGACGAGCGTTGTGTGGGGGATATGTGTATACTATACATATATATGTATACATATACACACTAGATACATATAATATACATAGACATGCATACATATGTATTTGTAGTTGTATGAGCAGCCAGGCAGGTTGCCCCGGTCAACACCCCTTCCACTTTTTAGGGTTCTTGTGTTTTTGTAACTAGTAAATCACTGGGCAAAGATCTCAAACCTCAAGGTCTCCGGTTAATGCTTTTTTTAGGACCCATCAGCATGAACTCGTCGATTGGCGCAGATGAGGTCGCCGACACCTTCGTTTTGCCGAGGGTGCCGCGGTCGTTACGCCGATGTATGCCTGTGCCAGGTGGGCATCGCCTGCAAGTTACGTAGTAATGAGAGTAAAAAAATCGAATAGTAGCAATCATATTAAGGGTAATAATAACAAGTATAGGGAGGGGGAGCAGGGCTCAGAGTTTTTTTGAAGGAGGCTTCACATACAGGGTCCTGTACTTGTGGACTCCTCTCTCCAGCCTGTAGCCCCAATCACTTACAGCTTAGCCGTAAATAATCTCCTCCTATTTAGTAGGGTAAACCAAAAAGCTGTAGGTAATTGTGGGTACAGGTAGAACGAAACCCTGAACAGCCTAGCACTTCCCATTTTCTTTTGCATATACCAAACTCTATGTACCCCGTACACAACCCCTCTAAAGGTCCCCCCCCTAAACCCTAAACCCAACCCTAAACCCAAGTACTTCGTGATACAAGGACGTCTGAAGTCACCCCCAAGTTTACAGGCCCCTTGAACTTGTGTCCTCTCAACATGGGAGTCCCAATGCTTGTAAGGTTTAAGGTAAAGTTTAGGTTTTGACCGGGGCGGGTGTGTAGAAGTAGGATTAGTGTAGAGTGTACATGGCCAGGGTGTGTTAAGTTCACGGTTTCTTTTTACTGTTGTTCTCAGGAAGTCCGACTTGACCTACACAACATCTATACGTTTCCTTACTTTTTTGTTCGCTTGTACGGGCGCCTCTGGAACCTGCCTAAGACTAGATGACTAGATGTCTCTACCTGTAGTACTTTCTAGTAGGTACTCTGGTCAAGCCTGGAACTCGTGATGCCGTCCTAATTTCGAGTTTTTTGCTGTACTCCCAAAACTGAAGCAGGTCCTGCACGTAAAGTTATTTGTTTATGTGAGATTCCAGTTCCAGCGGCGATCCGAGTACCCAGTTGTCATAAACTTCCCTTAAAACCTTTATATGTTTCCAATACCGAAGTCCCATGTACCAAAAGACTAGATACACGGTGGTTTAGGTTTTAGGGGGTTGTTCCAAGAACGGCCGGTAAAATTACGGTGAAGCGATTACAGCTGTTAGACCTTTGGCGTAAGGGCTAAACCCTAAGCCCTAGACCCCTGCAGGTAGAACTGCGCTGAATGGGTGGTCGCTTTTCCAGTGGGGGGCTGGCGAGGAGGAGACACGAACTGCCATCACAGCTTCGGATATTTCAGGGCTTTGGGTTTGGGTTTAGGATAACGCTGGCCCTAGGCCTCCAAAAAGCACGATGTAGGGTATTATGTAAGGCCTCGGAGCACCAGGGTGTGGTTCTCAGTGTATAAACTAAACTCTAAGCCCTATACCCTAGCTTTACTAGACCAACTTTGGGCCCTGAAGTCTATGAATATCCTTTAGCGGTTTTGGTGTTTAGTATATTGGGATATTAATGTTCGGATAAAGGAAAAGAAAACGGAAACCACTATTTAGGGTTTAGAGTGTAGGGTTTAGGGCTTCTCTGTGGATGCCTGGGGTAACGGTCGGACCTGCGCAGCAAGACTTCACAATCCGTCGCTTCTCGTGTAATTATTTTTCACAACCCTGTATCACCAAAATCAGACCTAACAATATTTTGTGCGTGGACCCTGACAATTGACTAGCCTAGCATTTTTGATTAGGATACTTGAGTCCTCAACCTAGAGTGAGATTATATGCCCCTGTCGGTTACGCTTGTTACACTTTCCTACTCCGTCCAAACGCCAAGAGTATCCCTCATTTGTTTCCGCTCAAGTCGACAAAACCCCACACCCTTGACCCTAACCCCTAAACCCTAAAGCTCTCAACCCTAAACCCCTAAACCCTAAAGCTCTAAACCCTAAACCCTAAAGCTCTAAACCCTAAACCCTAAACCCTGAAGCTCAAACGGAATGCATACAGGTCAGTGGGCCTGGCTTTAGCATTTACCTCGCTAGACCAGCAGGGAAGCGTGAAACAAAGTGCACAACACAGACAAGTAAAACAGATCCTAATTCCTATAAGTTCAAACCCCAGACCCTAAACCCTGAAAGGAACCATAGAAGGGAACCTAAACCCTATAAACCCTAACCCTAAAGCTAACCCAGAGGGTCCATGTACCCAACAATTATACACGTACTTGGGATTTGGGCAATAGTAATGATAGTACAGGTTTTGGGTAAGTATATGATTGTGAGATACTTGGACCCTTAGGGTAAGAGGGATCATATCAGCTTTCATATTTGTCTGGTGAAGGGTATGATTGGAGCACAAGGGGTGGGCCATCTCCAGAAGAGTGGTCCAGGGTGTCAAGGGTGAATCGGGTTACTGTTTTGGGTTTGAGGTTTCAGGGTTTAGGGGTTAGGGTTTAGGTGTAAGGGCCTAGGGCTCAGGGTTTCGCACTTTAGGATTTAGAGTCGAGGGTGCGCTTTGGGAAGATGTTGAAGCACGCCTGAGCCCGCACATTCCAAAAGGCGGCCGCCAGACTCCCCAGTCGGAATTGGCCCTCGGCGGTCCAGGTACTCAATACGAGTCCCCAAAGATGCGCGCAGATATAGAAAAGAGTTTTTTTTCAGTTTAGGGTTTAGGATCCTCGTACCCAAAAAGTGGGAAATTGGCAATGGGGATTGTCTACCGGTAAGTTACTAGTATTGTAGTACGGGTTTTGTGGATTATGATTATCGGGTACTTGGGCCCTTCGGGCAAAGCAGGATTGAAAAGACGTTCTACCCGGTTTGACTTCTGATTACAAGGCTCGAAAGATCGCTTTCAAGCGTGAAAGGCTCCAGAGAATATGCTGATATGTGGGAGTTTGTAGACGGGGACTCCACAAAAAAACTCACATCTAATGCCTACATTTATTTTGGCCCATGCAAGCCTAACATGATCCTGTCCCCCTCGTATTGGCCTTGCTCATCCCCTGACGCAAGCCACATCAAGTATGGGGCCCACAGCATGAAGTCTTTCGCAGGGCGCATTCAATATTAGGGGTGTGGGTGGGGTGGGGTGGGGTCTTGAATTACGGGGGGATTAGATGGGATCCTCACATAACGGCCTCTTCGTCCTCACATAATTTCCTCTTCCTCTTTTCATAACAGGGACCCGCCCAAGTGAACCGATGTTATCCTAAAGCCATAAATCCCAAAATCCAGGAGGTGGATGAGAAGGGCCCGCAACCAAGGCTGATGATGCTGTTGACCGGTTTCATCTGAAACTTCCACATCAAGTAGTCTCTGAGCTGTAATGAAAATTCCTCAAAGGGGCTATTTAAGGGGTTATATTGGCGAGTATCAGGGGTTGAATGCTAGGAGTTCAGACTAACTTTAGCTTCGCTATTTACACAGGGGGTGATAATAGTAAGATTTCCTGGGCCAGAAAATCCTGAAATTTGGGAATTTGATTGTAACTGAGAACATATGACTCATTTGATTTGCCTATGCACATACTGGCCGTTCAGAGGGTAATTATTATATAGGGGTCGTGATAAATCATAAGATTTCCCGACCTTAAAATCCGCAAAGGATTATGGTTCGCAATTGACATCAAATTATGACAATACTCCTACGCTTATTCTTCGTTGCTTCGACTCATACCCTTACTGACTCTGACTCGTACTCCTACTCCCACCACTCGTACTCCTACTCCTACTCTTAGCTGTACTGTCCTTAGCATAACCATAAGGAAATATTTAAATATTTTTATTATAGGTCTAAGGAAACTACAGGTAGTCCTACTCAACTCCCAGAGAGCTCAGGCCCCAGAGTTTTAATTACGACCCTCAATTCTCCGGTCCTTTGTTTGGAGATTGGTCCGCCCGAATCTCCCAGGAAACGGGTGTTATCATTACGAACCTAACATTATGGCTCGCTTGGGGCTTGGGGTTTAAGATGTAGGTCTTCAAAACCCCTATCAAGAGGTGTGTATATGAGCCATAGTCTAAAGTCTCAACTCCCAGTATCCCGCTTAATAAGCCCGATTATAATCCCCTATATCATTCTCGTTCGGGAGTTCAAATTCTAGCTCATATGAATGTGAAACTGCCTAGATTCTGAAGTCCTCAACACCTTGGCCAAGGCAGATCCCGCTTTCTGTCCTTTGCAGACGGAGAGGGGGAGGTGGCTGGGCATGGGGGGGCGTTTCCAAAATGAAGGGTTTTGAGGATGTATAGGGGGTAGATAGGCTTAACACCCTAAACCTTAAACCAGTAGGGGTACGCAGGGATACACAGGGTCTAGGGTTTCCGAAAATTATGGAGCCCTTTTTGATGGCCTCCATAGAGAGGATTTATAAGCCCTAAACCCTAAACCCTACATAGTAGCTTCCATCTTCTTTTGCTTTATCCTTATATAATCCCGATATAACCCCATAAACCCCTTTAGAAAGGTACATTTGGGTCTGTTCTTGGGCCGCTTGCCCAGAGGGTCCATGTACCCCATAATTGAGTCCTTTTAAAGGGGATCTAAAGGGATATGTAGGGTTTAGGGTTTAGGATTTAGGGTCCCAATGATGAGCTACTTGGGACCTGGGTAATAGTAATTATAGTACAGGTTTGGGGTAGGTATATGTTCGGTACTTGGACCCTCAGGGTTCTGCATTGGCATACTATTCGAAATTACAGCAGGTGAAAACCCTAGTGTTTCTGATCCTAGGGATGCGTAGAGCCCCCTTGAGTACTGTATAGATCTTGCTCGAAGGAACCCCCACCCCGACGCCAGAACTGCATTCCTGGTGGCATGCAGGTACGGCCTTGGGAACTGAAGTTATGGGTTCTCTACAGACCCTCGTCTAAAGGGACTTGAATGGGAACCCGGAAGCAGGGACTCCAAATATGTATATATATATATAGAGTAGGAACACAATACGAATTTGAGTAGAGTCTAATCTATCGAGTTATACAGAACCCTAGACCCTAAACCCTTAAGAATTATACATGGATCTGTTCATTGAGGCTTTTGCATAGTTGGGGCCTTGCGTCCTCAAAGGAGCCTATGATGGCATATGGGCTATATGGGGATCCTATTGTAATATACTCAGAGCCATATTCTATCTACTTAAGGGTGCCTATACGCCTAAACCCTATACTCTATCTACTTAAGGAGAACTATAGACATCTAGGCAAATAATCAGAAGCCTTGAGGACCTTGCGGACAGCTCTAGCGGGCCTAAGACCTTGAAACTTGGCTTCTGAGTGACCCATAAAAACCCCTAACCTCTTAATTACGTAGTACCAGTCATGGGATTTTACATGTTTAATTGGCTTTCCATGGGAAGGGCAACAACTAGTTTGATTGGCTTCCTCACCGCTTGCCGATGGTCGATATCTGGCATACGCGCAATGTCCCGCAAGCCAGAACCAGAAGCAAGCAGAAGGGTCTAGGGTTTAACATGTGGGGTTTAGGTTTAGGATTCAGGGTCTATAGGGTCTAGGGCCACAAGCCCCAAGCCCAAGCCCTGAACTGAACACCGGAACTAGCTACTCCACTACAGGGAATGTTCCCAGTTATAACCAGCCAGTATCCCTTAGTGTCTTACCTTGACACTTAATTAAAGGATGATCCTAGTGTTTTGACATGTTGCTACCTGGCACACTGCCCCGCTCAGATTATGACTAGAATATAAGCTATAGTCTGAAATCCTTAAACGGGGCTATATAGGGGCTGACATTTTAGAATAGTGCCCCTACTATACACTGTCAGTGGGTGGGGCAGTACCCCCTACATTCGCTAATCAAGATGTTCTATCCCTATGGACCCACATGATGTTCCGTCTGGTGCTCCGTTATCCTTACACCCTGCATTACCCGCTATATAGCTCCATAGACCCCTACAGAACTTTACAAAATCCCAATGACCCTAAACCCTAAACCTATGACATAGCGCCTGTAGAGCCCAGCTGGCAACGTAGAGCCCTAGGCCTTAAAAACCCTTAGCCCTAAATAGAATTATCCTTAAACCCTACATTACCCTAGGGCTCCAAATGGCCCAATGTAGGTACTATTTATAGACATTGGGGCCCAATGTAGGTATTATTCATAGACATGGAGCCCCAGGGTTATCCTTAAACCCTACATTACCCTAAACCCTAAACACAAAGTGAAACCTCCAAATGCGAATATTTCATGCTATCTGGAGGAGGCCAGACTGCCGCGCGAGCGCAGACCTCAGATCGCAGCTTGTAGGGGTTTGACTTTCGGGGCTTATAAGATTTCAGGGTTTGGAAGGCTTTTAGGAATTTTACGGTTTTAGGGTTTAGGGTTGTTGTTGTGGCAACATTTTTAGGGTTTCCAGGTGCAGGGGTTGGGGTGTTGGAGTTCGAGCGGTTAAGGGTTTTAGGGTTTTCATGGGTTAGGCTTCACAGGGTTTTGCAGGGTGTGTAGGTTGTGCTGGTCAGGGTTTAATTATGTAATGATGGGTAGTTGGAGAGGGTATATGTGGTTCCTTGGGAATATTGGCGGGTGTATGTATTTGATGTCCTTTTTTGGGGGGATCATAAGCTCAAATGTTGCCATATGTGTACCCGCTTAAGGCTTCAAAGAGTGCAGGAGGAGATGAGGATGTGTACTGTTACAAGGATTACTAGCAGTAGCAGTAATAAGATTAATTCAGCCCTGGCAGCAGGAGCAGAGCCGTGGTGGTAGTTGCAGCAGCAGCAGCAGCAGCAGAAGCAGCAGCAGCAGCAGCAAGTAGTTGTACGGAGTGGTAGTCGAGTTGTGGTGGAGTGGTGGGGTGGTTTGACAGCAGGGTACTGGAGTGGTAGGGTAGTGTAGTGTTTGAGTGGCGCCAGCAAAAAAAGTGATGATGAGAACAACAAGGGGTAGCAAGTGATCAGTGGTACACGAGTAAAGGTGAAGGTAGGCATGCAGCAAATGGGCCTGGTGGATCTCAGCGCCCAGTGGCCATGACAGGTAGTATAGTATGTACGGATTATGTACACCATGTCAGGCAGCAGTAGCTGCAGGGGAAGTCATAGAAATGACCGACTATGTGACACCGATCCAAAAAGCCCTAAACCCCCAAAGTCCCAGAAGGCTACAAACCAAACCCGATTTGCCGTGGGCTCGTGAAAGCTCAGAGGTAGGATTAGGGATCCCGTGAAAGTGCTCCCTTTCCAAGAGCCTTGCTGTCTTCCTTGGCTCCCTGAAAAGTAGCCTTATTCAGACAGTCGATATTTTCAACTAGGGGTCTCATTGGATAGGAGTTTCAAGATGGACTCCCCACTCGATATGATCCTTATTATACGGACTGCAACAAAGAGGGCCAACATTTTTGGGAAACCCGCATCTTACCTACCTGAGCCCTAAGTCCTCAACCCAAAGCCCAAGCCCTAAAGCCAAAACCCTAGCACCCCAAACCCTAAACCCTAATACCCTGAGCCCTAAACCTTGAACTCTAAACCTACACCCTAATCCCCCCCCCCCAGTTCAAGCCCAAAGAGGTCGCTGCGAAGCCTCCTGGAGTGCACCGACAGTTTTTGTTTGACCCTGGGCTTTGATTGGGAAGTCTGTTCGGTTACCCTTGGGATTAGGGTTTAGGATATAGGGACTTAGGGTTTAGGACCATAATTAGGGATCCAAGTATATTAAATACTACCAAAAAAATGGCGAGGCAAATGGAAAAACATGGAACATGAAGTGGAAACTGGAGTTATATAGGGGTTATATAGGCATCCAAGAAAATAAAAGTACCTACATTGGGCCCCAATGTTTATAAAGAGTACCTACATTGGGCCATTTGGAGCCCTAGGGTTGGGGTTCAGGATTTGAGGTTTGGGTTGACGCGGTTGGTGTGCTGGTGTGGGGTCTACAACAGTGTTTAAGTACTGCCTTCTTTAGGCAATTTGGATCCGTAAGGTGAGTTTTGTGTTTAAGGTTTGAGTGGAGCATGTAGATATTCGGTACATGGTTTCGGCTTTCGGGTTGGTTCTAGGGTTGAGGTTGAGGCTTGGGCTATGGTTTACAGCCCCAGGGTCAGGCTCTGAAAATCTGTTGGAGGTCTCGTGGATCTTTCGCACGGCAGCTTGTGAGGAAAGAGAGAGAGAGAGAGAGGGAGAGAGACAGATAGCTTGAAGCTTGAGGAGTCAGTTTACAGGTATAGCAGGAGAGGAGCTCTTCTGATAGAGAATCCCGGTAGTCCAACATTCTCAATTAGTGTCAATAGCACCTCCTTCTGGCTTGTCATTCCAACAGTAGTGAGGAATGCTACTAGGCATAGCTCAAGAAGTCCACAGGCATACTCGTAACCCCATGTGCCTACGGTTTACCAGTAGCTACCCCATAAGTAGCAGGTACAGCTATAACCCTAAGAGCTGTACATAATTTGTGTTACAGGTACATTCAAGGGTTCATGTTCTCGGCCAAGACACTTGAATTGGATCTCTCTTGGCCCTGCCTACGCTACAAGGTCTCTCAGGGTGTAGAGTATAGAGTTTACAGTTCAGCACTAGGGGTTTGGAGATTCTGGTGGTCAACCTGCCCTTGTGGTTCGTTTGATTGCGCAGGGATGTCCCTGATATTGGAGTTTCTCGAAACTTTTCTTGTGGATTCCTTAGTCAGGAACCTGGTCGTCCTTGTGTAGACCCCATAAAGTCCTGGGGTCCCTCAGGGTACCATCATGTGGAGAAGCTCCATTTGAGGCAGCTTGCATAAGCATTCGGCCGGGGTGTGCAATGAAATCATATCGCCGGTTGATGCTCAGTATTTCAAGGTGCCTTATTCCCAAGCCCCTGGAAGCTAAATTCCTGACGTTTGGAATGCTAGAGCCTTCTAGGACCCTATGGCCCCAGTTCTGAAGCAATCAATTTCAGGGGTCAGCCGTTGAAATCTTAAGGCTGCTTTGAACTCTCTACCTCAAAGCCAAAACAAGCACATGCTCCTGAAGATCTAAGCCGGGTATGTGGTATAGGCGCAACCAAGTCCCCTAGGATTCCTGCAACTCCATGACACGCCAACAAGCAGAAAACCTTCTCAGTGCAACATCCACATGGGTGGTTGTCAAAATTATGGTCCCGTTTTGGATCCCTATTATAATACGCCACCTAAAATTTAGGGTACCCAAAAAGGGACCACAATTTTGACAACCCCCCACATGAGGTATAGTCTGAACTCCTTAAAGCCGGTTATAGAGGCGAGTAGTAGATGGGTTACTAAGGGGGATACTAAGACCCTCAACCCTAAACCCTATATTATGGCGGCACAAATCAAGAAGGGCTTGGTGTTTCTCTGAACCCAAGGAGCTATTAGGCCTTATTAAGCCCTGGGGGGTGTACATTTGCGGGGGTACTATCGTAACCCCTTACCAAGGACCAAACACTGGCTTGCAGAGTCCACATTGGACAAGATCTGGAAACAGTACGCGTCAAAGGAGAAAGGGGATGTGCCAGTTGATCAAGCTTCCTCTTCCCCCTAAATTGGAGCAATGTTAGGGTCCGTTAAGGGGGGATATAGGGGTTAGATGGGGATATTATAGGGATATGTAGGGTTTTAGGGATCCTTTCGCTTTCTGGTGTATGGGAGTCCTTGTATTTATGTGAGATCCTTCTTTCTTCCTAAGGTAGTTCGGGCTGAGAAATTGCTGTGGACAAATCATGTCCGAACTGCAGGATCCCTGAATAGTTTCCCCAAAGGACCTTTAGATCAACCCCATGTGATAGATAGTCTAAATTCCTTAAAGGGGGCTTTTAGGGGATGATATATGGGAGTAGTATAGGGGTTATTAAGGGGATACTAGGAATTTAGACTACAGCTCATGTGTTTCCTTCTGAACTGTCATGACTTCAACTTCAGATCTACGCTGTCTCGGATTGTAGGTTCGGGGCTGGTAGCGGCTGTGGGCGTTGAAGGAGTATATTGGGGTAATATGCGGATAAAGAAAAATGGAGACTGCATGAAACTACTATAGGCCTAGGGTTTAGGGATTATGGAAAAGAAAATGAAAGCTACAAGAGAAACTACTATATAGGCTAAGGGCTTATAGGGATAACGGACAAGAAAAAGGAAACACACCTAAACCCTAAACCCTTGAACCCTCAACTATAATAGGTATTGGGTTTAGGACCAATGGAAAAGAACATGGAAACTAGTATAGCTTGAAGCTTGCAACTACGGGTTCGAGCTGACAGTTTTTTTGGGGAAGCTTTGAGGCTCACAGGTAATTGTCAGCAGGGTTGGAAGTCCCTGAAATGTGGCTACATGGGCTAAATTTAGAGATATCCTTCCCTAGGGCTCCCATTTACCGAAACTTACTGGAGGCGTTGGGCTTTTTATGGCTAAGAACCACCCACGGTTTCCCCAGAATGCTTCAGAGAACTGCCAAGCTTGGCACAGTTTTGGATGTCCGTTGTGAACGTACCGTATGGCTTTTCCAGTGTGCTGTTCCGTGCGATTCCGAGAACCGTATACTCATAGTTTACTTCTCAAACACCCATGTTACAAAGACTGGTACCGCAATCCCAGATACTCACATACTGGGTATGTGAAGCTTAACTTCCACATGTCCTCATATTTCCTGAACCCCTCCAAAGCCACGCTCATTGGGCACATGGGCACTTTGGGATTGAGCTCCACAAGCAGGTTTTGTCTTATAGGGCTTGGGGGCTTGTAACTCTGATAACACTATCGCTGGCTGCATTCTGGACAACATTACTACTTGTGCTATTCTTAAGCCACAAAGGAAAGCGGATTTCCAAATGCCTTTATCCTCCTTATCAGGCACCGGATACTTACCTGCAGCATTGCTAAGCTGCTTGCTGTGATTGCTACAATGTAGTGTTTAAAGTCATGGACCTTGTTTCGCGCTTTTTTTGGCCGGGATTTGTACACCATCCTGCACATAAGCTTTTCCCCATCCCTAGCAGCAGCGGGAAACAGCAAACTACTTGGACCCTCCAATGAAGTTTAGGGTTTAGGGTTTAGGGTTTATGAGTTTGGTATGTTTTTGGTTAGGAGTCTTAGTAGGACAACCCAGAAGGTACTACATTGGAGGGTCTAGGTAAACCCCAAGCCAAAAGCCCTAAACCCTAAATCCTAAAGCCATTTCAAGAGTTACTACATTGGAGGGACCCTAGACCCTAAACCCAAGCTAAACCCTTAAAGTAGGTAAGATTACGGCCCATCCCTAAATCTAGCCCAAAAGGCCATTATTCTACATAGTTTGGAGGTCCAGGTAAACCCTAAACCCTAAACCCTAAATCCTAAACCCTAAACCCTAAACCCTAAACCCTAAATCCTAAACCCTAAACCCTAAACCCAATTCAAGCATCCTCGTAGGACGGCATCGGAATTAAGGAGTTCGGGCGCCTTGTCGGGTTCTCAGGGCGGGTGGTCAGGGTTGAGGGCCTGGGGTATAGCTCCAAACCCTAAACCAGAAACAGTAGTTTCCACTCTATTTTCCATTTACCCCAATAGAACCCCAATATAACCCCATTATCCCTAAACACTTTTGTTGGGTTTTAGCTCATTGGCTCTAAGCTTGAAGTTTCAGAGTTGAGGGGTCTAGGTAGCGCTCATAGAGATGATTAAAGATATTTGACTCGAAATATAGGGTATATAGGGGTTATATAGTGGTAGTATTGGGGTTACATATCTGAGTCTAGCCTCTGGCCGTTTTCAAGACCAGGGTTGGTGATAGGGTAGAGGCTTTTGTTTGCAGCTTTCAGTTTTTCAAGGTGAGAGTTTACGGTAGGGTTTGGGAGAGGAACGGCATGTGTGCACTCGTTTCGGGGTGCCTTTTCGGAGGGAAGTTCGAGTTGCTTCAAGATTCTTACATGGACCCACTTTCAACTCCAAAGCATAAATCCTAGGCTCTAGACCCTCAACACTAATCCTCTCCCCCCAATATTAAACCCCCCACCCCCTAATATTAAGTATTCCCAATATACTGTAATATACCACAGTGAGGAGTATTTTATATTAGGGAGGTGGGAGGGTTTGACATTAGGGGGAGGGGATTACAACGGAACCGTATGCGAAACAGACGAGGCCCATGATGGTCTGCTGCTGGAAGGCAAGCTCGAGGCCGGTACTAGAAAAAACTGGGTTGCTGTTAACGAACTTAAATTAAGTTACATTAAGTTACCATGATGGGTATATATTATATAGTAAATAACAGGGTTTCCCCAACATAGTAACTTAATTTAAGTTCCTTAACAGCAACCCAGAAAAACGCTTAGCCCTGATTTCAGGCTTAGGATGGTTTAGGCTTTACTTGCTGGAGCTTGGTAATATTAGTAGGGAGTAAGGCTTATGATTTCAGGCTTAGGCTTTACTTACCACGGCTAAGTAGGGAATAAGGAAAAATGTGTAGGGATTTTAGAGGGATTATATTCGCTTATTTCCTACTACACTCCCAGTAAGTGTACGGTTATGGGTTCAAGGCCATGCTTGGGGGCTTTGGAGGCTATACTTCGGTGCTAAGGGATCGGGATTCAGTGTTTAATGTGTTTAGCGCTTAGAGTTGAGAGTTTGAGGGATGTTATGGGCTGTGGTGAGTGTACATAGGGTTCCTTAGGGGTATTGGCGAGTGTAGATATTGGGTGTCCAGTTTGGGGCATCCAAGATCATGCAAAGATAGCATAGGGGCATACAGAGGCATCTTGGGATCAGGATGCGGTCCCGCGTGTCAGTTGAAGTGCTATCTGGAAAGGGCCGAGTTTGGAAATTTATAGGGTTTTTAAGCCACCTTCCCGAAGCCAGCGCACCTCCCACTACCATCCCCTCTCACCAAGTAGGCCAGGGGGCTAGGTTGCCGTCGTGGCCTGAAAGTTCTGGATTCTGATCCCAAAGCCAAGTACTCAACAATCACAAGCCCGGACTGAAGCTCTTAGCCTCAAGACAGGCGTGTTATGATCACATAGCTGCCAGACAAATGGTGGTTTCCCAAAATTAGGGGTACCTTTTTGGGGGTCCCGTTAATTAGGATTATAGTATGTTGGGGTCCCCTCATTTTGGGAAACTACCAAATGCAGGAAAAACAACAAGTTCCAAAATAGACTGTGACTCGGACCAGAGCTGGCGCGGCACCATGATAGACCCGGAGCCATTCAATGACCCCTACAAAATCTCTTGAAAGGCGTCTATGTTGCCCCCCCCCCCCAACCCCAACCAATCCTCAAGCACCAGCAAGTTCCACACCGGCATCCCCTATAATTAACTTTCCCAAACGTTTCGGAGCTCCGAAATCTAGGCCTGCGGTACTTGCACCGAATCTCGAACAAGGGTTAAATAGTACCTAAATTAAGGTGCCATCATCTTGGTATGTAGGGTTTACATAGGGTTTAGGGTTAGATGCAATCAACAGTACTGCGCAAGACATTCAGTAGATTCAGCTGTAAGCACGGAACCCTGAACCTTTAACCCTAAACCTTACACCCTAAACCCTCAACTGAGCACCAAACGCCTGAGACAGCGTTAACCTTTCAGACACAAACCTTAAACGAGATATCCTAACTGGGTTTCGGGTTTAGGGTAACAGCCCTAAGTTCCAGGACCCCCCCAACTACCCTTAAGTTGGATCTATGTAGGTCCTGTTTGTTTTTGTACTTGGGTTCTGTGGAGGTAACTTGGGAGTCTAGGTTCCAATTGCTCGTAAACTGTCGGTGATCGAGGTGACAGTCTGTATGACTCTCCTAGTATGATTATAGCCCCCCTTAAGTAGAAAGTATATATGGGGTATGTGGGGATCTTATGTTAATATACCCAAACCCATATTCTATCTACTTAAGGGGGACTATATGCCAGTGCCCTCCAACTACCTGGTGCTTGGTAGGGAATGACATGGTGGATCCCTCAGTCCTTTTAAGGGTTTAGGCTTTCGGGTGACTCCATCGATTGATTAAGATGGCCCCAGGTGGGTGGAGTTCAGGACCTGTATGGGGGGGACCTGCGACTCTTACTGTGGGTTGGGGATTCCGCGTTCAGGAGGGCTTCAGGACTGTAAGCCCTGAACCCTAAACTCTTACTTGGGGTCAATAGTCTGGCTTCCTTAGATGGTACTTAGGCTCTCTTTGAGGCTACAGGGTACGGATAACGGAAAAGACAATGGAAACCACTCTGTTATGGGGCGCCTATAGGGGCTATAATAGGGAATAAGGGAATATAGTACCCTAAACCCTAAACCCTAAATCCCTAAACCCTAAATCCCTAAACCCTAAACCCTAAATCCCTAAACCCTAAATCCCTAAACCCATATCAGAGGGGGGGGTCTAGGTAAGCAGGTCAACCCGCAGCCTCTATAGGAATACGAGCGGGCCTTCAACGGTGTGGATGAGGGCGATGGCGTCATCTCCAGGGAGACCCTGGGCAAGGCATCTAGGGTTTAGGGTTTAGGGTTTAGGGCATTTGTTTGGGGGGAAATTTGGGTTCCTTCTTTGGGGTTCCATATAAGTAAATTGTTAATTCTATTAAAGAATGGCAATAATAAAAGGTTTACAGTATGTTTGTCTTCATCTCCAAAACTAGGGTCTTCTTCTGGGGTCCCACCTTTTTTTGTACTCTAGATTATTACTGGTACATTTATTGCTATTCTGAGCAGTATTATTTTACTACTATTATTACGTTTTTTCTTAATACTGTATTTGGGGTTACAGATAATAGCCTGTTCTAGATGTTTCGTGGCTACACTCCAAAACCCGGTTAATTTCTACCTGGACCCTTGGGGGACAAATTCCCCTAAGCATCCCTTCTATATATATATATACATACATATATATGTATATATATGCATGTATCCATATATACAAACACACACATATATATATATGGAGATAACCTCCAAGGAGCCCCTACAAAGCCCTTTAAACATGTAGCGGACGGAAAGCCGCGACCGTAAACACTAAAGCCGGCCGTTTAGGGATTAGGGATGAAACGGTAGGTGCTGCGCCGGACTGCAGGTAGCCTTGAAATCATCGGTCTCAAAATCCTAACCCCTTTAGGGTTTAGGGATTAGGGTTTAGGGTTTAGGGAAATCCTCCAATTAGCCAAACGGAGAAAAAAAACATTTCCTTAAATCATAGCCACTAAACTCTTCAACTTCTAAACTCTTCATCCCCTAAACCCCGAGATCCTCAACCCCTAACCCCCAGAAGCCTAGCTATGATGAAGCACCTTGTCCCCTAAAGCCTAAACCCTAAACTTGAAGCCCTAACCCTAAAACGTAAACCCTAAGTCACTAACCCCTAAAGTCTAAGCACAAACCCTAGACCTTGAACCCTAACCTTCAACCTGAAACTCGAAGCTCCTAAGCCCCTGAAGTCTACGCCCAAACCCTCGCCCGTAAACCCCAATCCTAAACCCTAGAACGCAAACCCTAATCCTTAAACCCTACGCCCTAAGGCCTTAAGCCCCTAAAGTAAAAAGCTCGCACGTTCAGCTCTTCGCTGGCCTTGGGAAGCATGTGTTGTCTGAGGACTCCAGGTTCTTGATGGTTGGCCTTCATAACTATAGGGCTTAGGGGTTCAGGGATTTAGGG
>CAJNIZ010047715.1:8368-28232 GCA_905231905.1 Symbiodinium pilosum | reverse complement strand
TTTAGGATTCAGGGGTTCAGGGGTTTCAGGATTCAGTCGTTTTTATTTCAGGTGTAAGAGTTTCGGCTAATGCTTTAGGGATTAAGGGTGTTGCGCTTCGGGATTAAGGTTGCCCAGCCCTAAACCGTAAACCCTCTTTCTAATATCATGGAGGGCCTACCGCCCTTCCATCTGGAACCCAAGGTTGCGTGCTCATTGTAGCGAGCTCCCTTGGAAGGCAAAGGCTAAAGGTAGATGGGGCGCCTCCAACGAATACACTTTCTCCATAAACCCGTAGGTAATTCGTGTTACAGGTACACCCCTAAACCCTAGCTATCTAGTAGCTTCCAGTTTTCTTATCTAGTCATAATGCTCATATGAGCCATAGTCTAAACTCGTAGTATCCCCCTTAATTAATCCTTATAACACTCCCTTATATAATCCCCTATATAAGCCCTCATTAAGGAGTGTAGACCATAGCTCATATAACCCCTACATACGCCTCTACAGGGTCTGTAAGGCTACAAGGCAAACGTGAGGCCCTCGGTAGTTTGTCTCAGCCAGAGGGTTAACATGTGCCAGGTCGCGCACACCAACTGGAAAATAAAATGCGCACTACTATAGTACAATGAGGTATATATTGGGCTATATTGGGAAAATGACAACATGGAAGCTGCTATACATGAAGCTCTTGAAGAAGTTTCGTGTCAGGATGCATGAGCTCCAGAAACTTAGTTACATGTTTTTGGCATGATTCCATTCAAACATGGATTGACGTTAGGCGATGCGGTCTCCGTGACACCCAGGCATATCCTTTAAGGCTTATCCAGAGGATCCCTTCTCAAAACAACATAGGGTTTAGGGGTTAGGGTGACGGTAAGCCCACTATATGCATCCCTGCAACCAAAGTTACCTACAGATTGGTAGTAATATGCAGTTTCTCCCTGACCAGTATGTAGAACCCATAAAGCCGTAGGACATTGGGGGTTGCAGGTAGACCCTGCTTTCTCTCCCTGACCAGTATGTAGAACCCATAAAGCTGTAGGATGTTGGGGTTACAGGTAGGCCCTGAACCCTGCATAAAATCATAGTTCCCACTTCGTTTTCCATGACTCTATATGTCTTCTTTATGAAGCCTCTTAGAGGACCCTAAAACCTAAACCCACATATATATATATATATGTATACACACATATTTATACATATACATATCCCATAGACTCTTCTACAACCTGTTGCACGCCAAGCCTGAGCCCAGGAGTGAGTTAAAAGGGCCACAGGGCCCATGTGGCCAAATAGTTACGGCACGGTTTCGGGTTTTGGGGATTTGGGGTTTAAGGTCTAGCGTAATATAGTATGTTTCTTGGGCCTCAAAGTAGTGCTATGGTATATTCTATATGACTGCATGGGCCGTGGAAAGCAGGAGCTGGATCAGATCGTAGATGAAGCCGATGTTGGCTTGAGCCTCAACCTGCACTGCTTGTGATCATGGTTATCCTTATTTTAAGTGTTATTCCTCTTCTGGTTATTACTATGATGCCTATCATTGATATCATGAACTATCAGTATTACTGTTATTCATTGTTATACTGTCCTCTCATAATCCCCATATAATGTTGTAAAACCATGTAGTAGAACGTTTTCCCAACGATCTATGATCTATTCCATCAACAAAGCCTTGCCTTACGTAGCCGTTTGTCAACGTCAAGACCTCCATCAAATTAGGGTTTAGGGTTTAGGGCTTCGACGAAAAACGACCTTGGGACACCCACCAACACCAGATTATGTCGCCAAACGTACACCTTGGGATCCGAATGGCTATCAGCTGGTCATATGTGTTAGACTTCAGGGCCCAAAGTAGGAATTGATGTGCTTATAGACTTAGATTCTAATATTACGCTTATACACCCCCAGTTTCCATGTCAAATTCCAGCTGGCTTTCCATTTCATTCTCCATCGTTGGGGGATAATACCCTTAAACCCTATATAACCCTCATATAACGCCAAAACTGTTTGACGCGGAAATATCAGGATTCTGGTCTGCCATTTGAACTCTGACAACAAACCTAGACCCCCCCAGTAGCCTCTATAGAGCCCAAATACCTGCAAGTAGGATCTACATAGACCTCCTTTAAGGTATGTTTCGGGTGTTTGGACGGATCCAACTTTTTAAGAACCCCAGGTCACGATGGAATCGATTTTGCTGACTTTCTCGGTCTTGCCCGAACACATCTAGACCTGGCTGAGGCAGGCGCTTCTGCACTTAGGGACCCTAAACCCTAAACCCCTATTAGGGCTTAGGGTGTACAAGCGCTCCCCAGCTACCCTTACATGGGGTCTATAAGTCGGGTCAAGGGCAACAGCTGGAGAATAATCATAATATAGTTATATGTAGCCCTCGATATGACCCCTAATATAGACTATTACAGGGTAGCTGCAGTACCCACGATTCTTGGTGTAATTTTGTTGCAGGCTGTAGGGCTTAGGGTCTGGGAATTCGGGATTTGGTCAAACGGGCAAGACAGCGGATGATGAAACGGAAACTGGGGTTTGCACACAGGGGTCACGTAACTTAACAGAAAATAAAGGAACAGAAAGTAACATGGAAACTACCATGTAGGGTTGGAATGGACAAGAAGATGGAGACTGCTAATTCTTGTGGGGATATATGGAGAGCTATGAAGACTTGTTCCTTCATGCCAATCGCCAGTAAGCAAAACCACCCTAATCCCCAAGCCGCAAATCCTGAACCCGGAAAGAGCCCTAATCCCAAGGCATGAACCCTAAAAGCACCCCAATCCCTCAACCTTGAACGCTAAAGAGCCCTAATTCTTAATTGTAACTACCTACAGCTTCGTAGTAACCACTCGCAAATTCATAGGTATAACCCATGAAGCTGTAGGTACTTGGGGTTACAGGTCAACCCCAAAAAGTCCAAGAGCTCTGAAACCCACGGTTCTCTTTGGAGGTCCCGTTTAGGGTTTAGGGTTTAAAGGGACGTTAATGGGGACCCCAAACAGGGAACCCCAAGAAAATAGTAGGAATATCAGAGGAATATACCTACTAGGGTCCTTATATTCTCCTATATTCCTACTATATTCTTTGGGTTCCCTGTTTGGGGTTCCCATTAACGTCCCTTTAGGGTTGAGGTTAGAAGTGGAGAGGCTGCCTTCGCCAGGAGTTAGGAGGCCTCCTGTCTAGGTACCCATTCGACCTTAAAGACCCTCTAGGGTTTAGGGTTTCGGGTTCTACCCTTATTTTGATTTAGGGTTTGGGGTTTAGAGCTCTATCATAGGTACCCAGGTAGTGCCTTTTCCCCTATTTACTTTCGGGTATCCTTAGTAAAGCTGAACGTTAGGAAAAAGAGTACCCTTATCATTAAGAGGTCTCTGGGGAACCTAGACTGGAACTCCAACTGCGGTGGATACTCAAAATCCCGCATGATCTTAAGAACCACACCTTAGGGTCTATGGGTTTATAGTATACTAAAGTCCTGCAGGATGTGTACATACGGAACTTGGCTGGGTTATGACTAGCAGTTTTAGCATGAATGTTTTGGGTGAGCTTACAGCAGTTGCGAAGTAGGATTTTATTTACACTAGTTTGCATTCAAGATGGTTCTTCTACTTACAGTATATCCCCTGTTATCACTACACCTAGGCCTCCTAGTAAGTATTATGTGTCAAATGTCCATGTTCTAACTTCTGGGCCTCTACTGTCAGCCCAAACCTACAAACCTTAAACTCTAAGTCCTACAAGCCTAACCTGTAACTCCAATCAACTTAACAGGGATATAGGGAAATCCATATCTCTGGAGCTTCGATGGGGAGATATAAGCGCATTGAGGACTTTAATGGGATCAGGGTTCACTGCAAGGTCTACCTGCAATTCTAGTTAGCTGCAGCTTCATGGGTTCTACCTATTCATTACTATGCTTTAGCCACGTTTCAACATGTATATGTCCTTATAGTGCCTGCAAAAGAGCCCCTAACTCCTGAACTGTACGTGGTTCGGGTTGCAAAACTTGTTCTGCAGGTCGTCCGTTACTTAGAGACAACTCCAAAGAGAGTTCACGCCGGGATGCTCTGCATGTCTGCTGGGTCTTGTTACTTGTTGGATCCTTAACTGGAGTATCTCTATTCATGGGTTTAGCACCCAGCTTGGGGCGCGGGGACGGGCGCGGGGATTATTAGGGGTGTCCTGAAACAGATTTATATGTTTGTTTGTACTCGACCACAGACCATTCATGGTTAACTCGATTTCTAGGAGGTTCCGGAGCCTGTAAAGTTTAGAGTTTTGAGGCTTCACGCTTTCCGGTTCAGGGTTCAGGATGCAGGTAGGATTGCCAGCTGCAAACTTTGTTGGGTGTTCCAGTCTGGTCCTTTCCTCGGACCTGTAAAAGTGTCCAAGAAACAGGCACCATGGTACAACTACACAGCTGGCGGTTGAAAGCAGGGTTGCATGACTGGTTTCGAGGCGCTTCAGTGTGGGCCTGTACTTGACTGGGATCGTTGCAGTTGCAAGCATTTTTGAACCCCTTGATGGATCACAAGTTAGAGGGAGAGCTATGAAAGCCAAATCCGGCATGAATCTTAGATTGAAGCTGTTGGAAGTCTTCAACATGTAGATCATATTCGGAGACCCCCCAACTACCCTCGTGTAGGACCTAAGTGCCCACTATTAGGGGCCCCACAACGCCCTTAAGGGTAGCATGAGGGTCTCGGACCCCTCAACACAGAAGGTTCCCCCAACTATAATCTGAAGGGGCTGCTAGCTGGATTGCTTACCCTCGACCCCCAAATCAACCAAGGTAGATTACTACTTATAGGCTTTGCGCCCCAATATACTTCTAAACTTAGAGCCCCAGGGTTACAGTGTGTGATTGCAGGTGGAGTTTTTCAGTGCCCAGGCGTTCTTCTTGGGGTAAGTGTTCGCCTTATCGAACTTGAATAGAAAGTGTTGTACGTCAAGCTGGAAGTAGACTAGGTCTGTTCGCTCCCCTAAACCCTAAACCCTGAGCCCGAAATCGTTTGATGGTAAGGCAGCGGACGGGGAAATAGACGGAATGCTTGAGCACGTGACTACAGCTGCTCGGCTCAATGATGGACTTTTGGTGTCATATAGAGGCCTGACTGAGCAGAGTGAGGTCGAGGTATAATGTATAGTAGGTGCAGGTACGTGAAGATTGAAGGAAAATCATGATAGATATTCACGCTTCTACATGTTAGGGTGGGGCTTTGTGAGTTGGGTTTATTTGGAGCATCAAGTAGATGATGCCCGTTCTCATGGTCTGCGATTCATGTAGCTTGGGTCCTTACTGAGGAGACTGCTATAGGTGTTATTCAGGGGGGATACTACGAGTTTAGACTATAGCTCATATGAGGATGTAGGATCTATGGTGTATGACAGTTCTCCTGGGAAAACATGTTGTTGTGGCTGGAGCTGAGGTGCAGTAGTCGCACAGGTTGTGCAAACACCTCCTCGCTTCAGAGTGCTAATGTAGACCCCTAATTAATAAACCCCTTCCCCTTAATAGGGATTATAATAGGGATCCTAATATTAAGGCCCTTGAAGGGAGGGGGGCTTATTATTCTACATTAGCCCGTTGGGCCTCTGAACCTGTTCTGCTCTTGGTTCCGATTGATTGTTCTCCTTCGGAGTCTTGATGCACCTTTCAGCCTGATTTGGACAGAACCTTGTACGTGTAGCATAATCTTTGCGCATGGTTGCAGAACTTTGTGCTAGGCCAATCCTTTACATGGTTCCTCCAAACCGACAATTCCGCGTAAGGATGATGGGGCTTGTGGTCTGCTTCTACCCCTCAAGTACCTACCGTTTTATGGGTTGTACCTACTAATTATTTAGGGGGTAATTACTATAGACTAAGCTGCAGGTAAATGGGGTTACAGGTAATGGTTGGAGCATCTCAACTGTGGCATTATACAAGGAAAGGGAAATCCAATGAATTATTGTGAATGTTTGCCTTTCCAAGGGAGCATGAACAGTGGACATAGGGGTCCCTCTCGCAGCATAGTTTTGTCCCTAGCAGACTTCCAAATAAGGAGCCCATGTCCATTAAATGATGTAGGAAACATTGGCTGTAGCTCAAATGACTCTAAGGTAATGTCAGTCCTACACCATCTATCAACCCTACCCTCGGGTCTCAACGTACGGAGATGCGGAGAATACTCGAAATCCTGCATGACCCTAAGTCCCACCTTTGGTTATCTAGAGATGAAGGAATGGATCGTTATAGCAGCCCCATATACTACCCTTTATAGTGGTTTCCATGTTCTTTTCTCTTCCTTCATTCCCAGCTAACCAAAGGTAAGAAGTCTATATACCACCAGTTTCCAGGTCATGTTCCATTTCATGTTCCATGTGATTCTCCATTAGCGGCGCAGTTATTAACCATTCCCAGCTAACCAAAGATAAGAAGTATCTGATACCTTGGTGCTGCGGGATGTTTTGGTATCCTCAGTATCACCTAAAAATCGTTCTTGTAGCCCCAATTACCTACAGGTTTATGTTTATGCCAACGAGTTAGGGGGGAAATTCTACCAAGCTGTAGGTATTTGGGGTTACAGAAAACCCTATATCATTATAAACCCTTCAAATATGTATATAACTATACACACATAAACATATTTGTATCCTTGTATATCCTTTACTAAACTGTAGGCAATTGGGGTATTTCAGGTACACTCCGCCAAACTGACATGGAAACCCATATAGTCCCATTTTAGAGTGACTGTAGTCTTCATAGGGCCCCTTTTGGGTTTCCATGTTAGTTTCCAGGAGTGTACCTTCTTGGCGGGCTTGCTCTGGTAGATAGATCCCCAGGGCACTCCTACTTGGGAGAGGCCCGGTAAGAACTTCAGGTTCCCATTAATAGAGTCCCAGGTTTGGGGTTCAGTTCAGGATTTAGGGGGGGGGGTTTAGGGTTTAGGATGTAGGAGGTTTAGGATTTGGGGGGTTTAGGGTTTAGGCTTTCTTCCTAAGTCAACCTCAAATGAGTAAGTATAAGCCATGAAGCTGGAGGTACTTGGGGTTACGAGAACCCCCTTCCACCCCCAAATCCGCAAATTTAAACTGTAAATCCTAAACCCTAAACCCTAAACCCTAAAGCCTAAATCCTAAACCCTAAGCCCTAAATCCACTTGCGCCACAGGTTCACAGTGAGGCGGAGCTGGACTCCATTGTCGCCTCCGGCAAGGACGTCGCGCGGGCCCTGGTCCAAAACTTTGGGGTTTTGGGTTAAGGGGTTTAGGGTTGAGGGTTTAGGGTTTAAAGTTTAAAGTTTAGGGGTTTAGGGTTCAGTGTTTAGGATTTAGGAATTAGGGCCATTGGTTGAGGGCTTAAGGTTGAGGGCTTAGGGTTTCGGGTTTAGGGCTCTTAAGCTTGGACTGAAGCCTAGACCTTACAACGTAAACCCTGAACCCTGAAACCCTGAGACCCTCTACTCTACATCCAAGACTATGATCCCTAAACCCTGCATTAAAAACCCTAAACGCTAACCGCCACACAAAGCCCTAAACCCCAAAGCCATACACCTTAACTGGAGCCGTAAGCCCCAAAACCTCAAACCACCCCGCATAAGATCTCACATCCAAAAAAAATGAAATAAAAAACCTAAACAAACCATAAATGAAACCCTAAACCGTTAAACCCTGAACAACTCTTAAACACAAATCCTTAAACTCTTCAACCCTCAACCTTAAACCCTAAACCTTAAACCCTAAACCCTAAGCCTTTAAGCCCCTTAAAACCCTAGATGAAGCCCCTCCTTGAGAAGATCCCAGGTCGTGAAGCTGGCATTTACCTGGTGTAGGCCCTGCAAGGCTGGACCTTAGGGTTCAGGGTTCAGGGTTTAGGGTTTGAGGGTTACCCAAGAGTTTATGTAGGGTCCAGGGTGTAGGGTTTAGGGTTCAGGGTGTAGGGTTTAGGGGTTTAGGGTTTAGGGATTTAGGTTGGGTACTGCCCCCACCCAGTAACAGTCTATATTAGGGTTCCTATCAAGGGCTATATATAACCATATGATAGTTATTATCCAAGTGTTACTGAGCGGGGGGGGCAGTACCCAAGGCTTAGGGGTTAAGGATTAGGGTTTAGGGCCTCGGGTTGAAGAGATTTTGGGGTTTAGTGTTAGGGGTTTAGGGGCTTGCGGTGAAGGTTCTAGGGTTTAGGGGTTAGAGAGTTTTTGGGTTTAGGGTTAAAGTTTAGGGGTTTGGGGTTTAGGGTTTTAGGGGCTTGGGGGTTTTAAGGTCCAGGGTTCAGGCGTTTGGGGTTCAGGGGTTTAGGGGCCTGGGCTCTGGGGTTTTTTTGGTTTAGGGTGCATGGTATGGAAAAGAAAGATAGAGATTGCCATGTTTTCAGAACAATATTCAAAAGTGGAGACCTTCTGCATGCCGCCAAGGGTCCATTTAGGGTTTAGGGTTGGTAATTACTTGGACCCTAAACCCTAATTACTCCCTAAACCCGAACCCCTACACCCTATATATCATATATCCCCTTAAAGGGACCTAATTATTGTGTACATAAAGCCTACACCCTAAACTGCAGACTTGGGCCTTTGCGTCTGGCAGCTTTTAGGAAACTACGGATGAATTCTTATTGATACTTGGAATAGTGTAGTCATCATGAAGGAAAGCTTCCCAAAAAACAGGCCAGATGATCCTCTGAGATTCCATCCCTAGAGTTTAGGGTTTGGAGTCCATGTAACCAATGGATGGGTACCTGGGATTTTGGAGTTGAAATTCTAGCGCGGGAACCTGGGGAAATTTGTGACAGAGCGGAGCTCTTAAGCCTGACCAAGAATAAGAACAGGAGCAAGCGCTGAACAAGAGAGCACTTCACATTTGACCCACGCTATGCTCAACATATACCTGTGTGTGTGTGTGTGTGCGTTTGCGTAGGTGCAGGTGCAGTGTGTTTGCTGGAATGTGCACGAAACCATGGCAGGAGTGCTGAGTTTTCAGCTTAAATTGACATGTGCTGTACGTGAAACGCCACGGCCCCCACTCTTTTCAGGTTTTGGAGATGTGGCACTGCAGAATATGAATACCATGTCCAAACACGCGGGGTCACGATGTTGGCCGTTACCTTTAGGGTTTAGGGTTTAGGATATAGATGTCAGGGAAGCGAAAGATTATTGGGTGCTTGGGCGTTTAAGCTTGCAGTTGTTAAAGCCTCAACCCAAAAAAACCTAAACCCTACTCTCCAACCTCTAATATCCGTAATTCGTACTCCCTAAACCTTGAATCCCGATGCCTACTCCTTAAACACTGAACTCAGGCCTTCCTCCCCAGATACGAGAAGTATGCCAAAGTCTATAGAGAGACCACCTTCCTCAAGATTGTGGGTAACGAGAACGAGTCCTGCAAGCACTACGCCAAGGAGGCCAGTTTAGGGCTTTTAGGGTTTAGATCATGAGCACCTGGAGGTTCAGGGTAATAAGTAGTGAAACCTTGTGTGGTAGCTGTATTTTAGGGGACTCATGTTCCGTTTTATGGCATTTCACAGGAAATACAGAGGGTGAAGCATTTTTCGGAAGGTCTAGGTTAGGAGGACCCCCCGACCCTGCAATAATGATATAATAAGATTATAAAATGACACTTATATACTAGAATCCTTATTGTCAGGTATGGAGCCCAGGGATATGATAAAGAAAAATCACGACTGCTTGCTGAGCTCATTGTGGCTTCTCGTGTCAAGACAGCGTCAGTGTAATTTAGGTCGGAGAGATGGCAACAAGAGTCTCAGTCAGTTTCAGAAACCAGCCTGATTGTTGTTTTGGCTGCCGCTGTAGTTGAATTTTCACTGTAAAAGCCAATTGTTGTTTCCAACTAGTACTGTTTCTTCCCATCTCTTTTTCGTCTGGTCAAACCCATCTCTTTTTTTCTCATCAGCTAAGCCTGCCTTGAGAGTAGACCTGTCCTCCAGGTCTTGCACGCGAGGATTTCCCCCATGTTCGCCGCATATTCGGGCGGCAAGATGGTTAAAACCTGGAATGGTCTGGGACTTATCTGGCCGTTGGATTTGGTCCCATGCGTTTAAGGTTTAGGGATCAAACAGGTGGAGCTGCGTGCTTCGCACTTTTGATTTAAGATTCAGGCTTAATGTACTCCGAGTTGGCTGCTTAGGTTTAGAGATTCGTGGACAGAATGGGATGATATAGGTTAATGTGGGTTTTTATAAGGGTAGGGGAAAAGAAGATGGAAACTACTGTATGGTTTTATTAGCCACCTGGGAGTTTCTCAAAAAATTGCCCTTTTGTAAGTCCTCCATAGGCGGCACCCAATACTCCTGTTCGCAATCACCAATTCTGGCCCATTGTCCCCAAAGACCCAGTTCCGAGAAAGCTCCACCTCAAGATTCCTGTGCCATCCCTGCCCGGGTAAGTTCTGTTCCTGAACCCTTAACCCTAGGGGTAAATTGTCCTGAACAGCAGTCCCTGGTGCCAGCACAAAGAGGCCCACTTCCCCATTTCTTCTCAGGTTTTCGCTACTCTTGCTCCGCTTTTTTGTGTGTCGACCTGCAACCCTATTTACGTACAATTTAGTAGGAATCACCTTCTAATTCAAGCTACCTAAACCCCCAAAGTAGGTAAAATAATGGCCCAAATCTCCTAAATATAGCCCAAAAGGCAATTATTCTACATACTTTGTGGGTCCAGGTATAATTCATAAAACTGCAGGGAATGAGGGTTACAGGTAGCCTTTCCTTGAGGGTGTGAAAACCTGGCTTCACAGTAAACCCTTCCCTAAGGGTCCAAGTACCCAATGATTAGGTCCCTTTAAAGGGGATATATAGGGTTTAGGGTTTAGGCTCCATGTACCCCATAATTAGGTACTTGGGATTTGGGTAATAGTAGTTATAGTACAGGTTTGGAGGAAGTATATGATTATTGGGTACTTGTGCCCTTAGGGTTGATGATTTTCTTCACTTCGGTTGTATGTGTATTCTGAATACCCTGGCCCCAGCACATCTCCAGTTGCTAGCGTTTTTTGGGCGATTAGTTCTGAAGGCGGCTTTTCAAAACAAAGCCCTACTCAAGCCCTGTAAGATATCTTATGCTTTTTCACAATCCCAGCACGAAGAGAAGCCCCAACCGTAATCCTAAATCGTAAAAAAGCGCAAATCCCCAAACCCAGATTCCGAAACCCTATACCGGATACCACAGTTTTGAGAAAGCCCCATATACGCGCTCTCAAGTTGCAACAAGGTGCCAACAACCAAAGGTTCATGGACAACTTGGAGGAATTCTTGCCTTCGGCTCGCCGACTCATAAAGGACATAGGGTCTAGGGTTTAGGGTTCTAGGGTTTAGGGTTTAGGGTTCTAGGGTTCGGGCCCGGGCTATGGTTTTAGGATGTTTTAGGGTGGTTCATGGGTAGTTAGTAGCGGGGCTCTACAGAGTTTAAATTCAGTTCTGAACAAATGAGCGTTGGACTAACGAATATATGGAAGAGGCCCTGAAAGCTAACTATAAGCCTAAAACAGAAGCATGACAACTTTGGTCGTGAGATTTAACCATTAATGCGCTTGTATTGCAAAAGCAGATAGTGGCCAACACTAGGTCCATGCTAGATGGGCCCGAATAAAGGCTTCAGGATTAGAGTTTAGGGCTCAGGGATGTTATCCCCAACCCCTAAATCCTAAACCCTAAACCCCAAGTCCTTAAACCCCTAAGTCATGAAACTCCCCCTGGGTCCTAAAGGAGCGGGAGGCTGCTGTGGCAGCAGACGCGACGCTGGCGCCAGCGGTGCCCAGTCGTTGAGCAGGCGGCGTTAAAATTCAGGGCCTTGGAGAATGGAAAAGCAAACAGAAACTAATGTAGAGTTTAGGATTTAGGGTTTAGGGGTTTAGGGTTTAGGGTAGACCCAAACAGTCCCAGAATGGAAAAGAAAATGGAATCTACTATTTGGGTTTAGGGCCTTTGGGAATGGAAAAGCAGACATAAGCTAATGATCTCTATGTAGACTCTATACGGGTTATATAGGGGTTATATGGGGATAACAGAAAATAACATGGAATCTACTATTTAGGGTTTAGTGTTTAGGGTTTTCTTTGCCACTATCCTAAATTCTGAAAAAGGACTGCGGCACCAGCCCCTCGGACCCTGTGGTTGGCAGCCTCCCGAAATTGTACAATAGTAATGACACTAATAATGTTAAAGAGAATGGAGACTACTAAAGTATTCAGGGTTTGGGATTTTTCGTTGAGGGTTTAGGGTTTATCAGGGTTTAGGGTTAGGGTTAGCAGACCAATGCCTGGTCCCCAGCCACGCGCTTCACCGATTTAGGGTTGAGGAGTTTTGCCGAATCTGCTCTACGATAAGGAACCTTCCTGGTGAAGGAAATCACCCGCGTAGAAGGCTGGAACCATAGAAGCTGGATACAGGACCTGGACCCTTCAATCCAGTTCCTTTTTTGGTTTCGTAAGTTTGTTGGTTAGTATTCTGATTAGGACTACCCCAAGGGTGCTACATTGGAGGGTCTAGGTAACTGCCCTAAGGGTCCAAGGACCCAAATATTCGGCCTTTAGGTCCCAAATACCATTCAGATTATGGTATTTGGGCTCTGAAGCCCCATTATTTGAGTCCTTGAGTCCTTTTAGGGTTCTAGTAACATACATATTGGCCTGCAGGGCTTTGAAGTTTAGGGCTTCCGGCTTGTAATCATGTTCGGGTTTCCGAAATTGGGGATACTTTTTTTGGTTTCCTATCATAAGGTTTCTAGTATTTTTAGGGTCTATATTGGGGTCCCCCTATGTTCGTAATCATGTAGCTGCATTGCGGGTGAATTCGCAGCGGCTTGGCTGTCTCGACCCTACTGGGTAACCTACTGATCCTTCAGACAGGTACTCATCCTGCAGACAGATATCCCCGGATAGGATTTAATTAGGGTTTTGGAGTGTTTAGGGTTCAGGGCTTATGGTTCCCAAGCCGGTATTCCAAAAGTTTCTGGGTAATTATGGGTTTAGGCTTCAGGCTTCACATCCAAGACCCACCACATACACTGACTGTTGCGAAACCAGAATTTACGAGCAATGGCTCGGGCAACTTTTCAACAGAGGATGGTGGTAACCTTCCCCACCGCAAAGCCGGACCTCACAACTAATGTAGTCCCCCAATTAATAAAGACCCTCCTCTCAAGGGCCTTAAGAGTAGGATCCCTACTATGATTTCTATTAAGGGGAGGGGGGTTATAATTTCTATTAAGGGGAGGGGGTTATTAATCAGGGGTCTACATTATGATGTGACCAGTATGTCCAGAAAGCAAACACCATGCTTTGTCCTTCTGGAATATAGATGCAAAAGCCTTAGGTAAACCGGTACACCCAGGGGGGCTGTGTCTCTGCAGGATCCCGTAGGGTGCCCAAAGAGTAAAACATCTTAATCTCTCTGCCCGAAACAGCTGTAGACACCAAACATACCAAAGGGTCTAGGGTTTTGGGTCACAAAGGGTGTTCCATCATGGAAATGTTTAAAGCCGTAACTCCCAGCCCTTTATGATTAATCCTGATGCCCGATTGTCCAGGCATCGCCAGTGGACATACGATGCCCTGGCTCACGAAGTAGCGTGTCCGTCTCACGTCCAACCTGTAACCCCAATTACCTACAGCTTTATGTGTTATACCCATTAACTGGGGAGGTACAGTATTACTAAACTGTAGGTAAATGGGATTACAGGCAATCTTTTCATAGCCCCTTGGGGTTTCTCAAAATCATGGGCCCCCTAGGGAGCCAGATGCCCTGACGGCTAAACCCTAGTTAGGCCCTAAACCCTATGCACCCTAGAGGGGACCTTCATTTTGAGAAATTGACATCCTTGCAGTCTGCAGTTTACCAAATTGTGGGATACGGAATCCTTCGGAAGTCGCCTCCCAATAATAACAAACTTCCCCACCTCCGAGTAATAAATCTTCACCAAAATATGTTATTGCAGTTTACTGCGGGGTATTTATTGTAAGGGAGGGGATTACCAGGGCTCAGGATGTAGGAGTTCGGGCGTGCACTGGTCCAAGAGCCGCGATTTGGGGAGCTGCAACTCCAAGGCATATTATGAAATTGAGAGCGTCTCTGTAGATGCCCTAGCTTTAAAGGGTCGATGCGTGCCTAGAAGGACTCGGTTCAGGGTCCAGGATGGACATCTTGCGATGGTCTACGCGAAGTTCCCCTGAACTTTTTCTAGAAGGCTGCAGAAATTCCCGCACACCACGTATAACTGAACTTATAACTGTGCTGCAAATCTTGAGCACCTAAACTAGGCCTTGATACTTACGTTCATATTCGCGGTATTCCTTGGGAATGCAGATGACTGCAGCGGACGTTGCTTTTTTGCGTGCCAAGAACTTGGGTCCTCAGGATGATGGCTCTTCCAATTTTACACTTGTTCTGCCCAGTGTTCCTTTGCCGCATCGGCCCTCTCCATTTGCAAGGATTCTAGCCATGAATCCAACATCACCGTGGCAAATAGCGAGTAATTCACCCGCGCGGACGGCGGGGACGGACCATGATAGTTAGCACTACAGGTCGCATAATTGATGATTGGCAATGTGAATTACTCATGTTGTCAATGTACGCATGGTAGGTTGTCCCGATTATGGTCCCATTCGGGGTCCCTAGTGTAGATGGCCCTCCAATATTTATTTAAATTCGCTCACGATCCTACACAGGGGACGGCAAATATCACAACTTCACGTTGAATTTTCCATGGTCTTCAATCTTCCATAGACCCTATACCTCTTCCAGTGACCCTTGTACCCTAAACCCTATAATCCCTAAACGCTAAACTCCAAATGGAAAATCAGCCCTGTATGAGCCTATATAGCCGCAACTTTACATTAACCCTAAACCCTTTGAACCCTAAACGCTAAGCCCCAAAGCCTAAAGCCTAAACCCTATAAACCCTATAAATCTTAAGCCCTACACCTTCTATGTCTCACGTTTGCCCAGTCGGCTCGTGCCGTTTCGTTCCAGCAGAGGCGACAAGCCCTGCACTTCGAGAGGGCTGCGGCGAACACCTAGAAGGTCAAAAAGTCAAAAAACATTCCTCAGGTTTACGGGATAGGGTTTGGGGGTTAAGGTTTAGAGATTAGGCTGTAGGGTTTAGGGTTTGAAGGTCGCAGAAGTCAAAGTAAAGAGACAGAGTACTTCAGAGGCCTGAACAATTACCATGGGTTCAAGTAGTACCCCCCTCTATACTCCCCCCCCGAGGTTCCCCCCTTAATTAATGTTATCTAGGGATATCTAAGCTTAATTGAGGTTAATTAAGGGGGGCACCTAGGGAGGGTATTATAGAGGGGGGGGTACTATTTGAAGCCATGAAATTACCAAGATCATCTCAGGTCTATGTGAGGTGCCCTAGAACTAAGTTTCACGAGGCTCCTATGTCATGGGAGTTGCCAAAAGTAGCGCCATACCCCCACACACTATTCTTACTTATTTGTTTTTTAAGGGACATTCACGCACAAAAAGAAGTCCTAATGTTGCAGACTCCTGAATGCTGGCAGAGTTGTGAGCTACAGCAACTGCGTTCAGCCAGTGCTGGGTAGGGAATCAGGGAATGAATGCCAAAAGTAGTTTCCATGCAATCACCTGGATACTCATCCCGACAAGACTTCCCAATCCCCTGCTAGCACCAGGGAGAAACTTGTGGAGAGCTGCAGCAGGCAGTTTGAGATGAAGCTTAAGGTGTCGAGACTACTATTGAACTGTTCCATCATAGGTCTTATGTGTACCTCAAACATCGTCAAGATACCGTAAACCTCTGCATCAAGGGATCGGTCCGGATGTTGAGACACGGGCTGCATTTGAAACTGATGCAGGGATGCATTGCAAATACGCCGAGTACGCTTGCTTTCATGAGCGCCGTGCCATGGTTTCAGTTTCACGACATGTGTTCTATCTCTCATATAGCAGTTTCGCTACGTCAACGGACCCTGTAAGTACACAAGTTTGCAAGATCGCAATACCTTCATTGTCAATTGCATGCCAGGCTAGGCCCACTCTCCAGCAATAACGATAGAATGGGAGTCTAGAGTCTAGAGGCACCCAATGTAATTACCATTTCCTCTGGTTGTGGTCGGTAGTGGTGGAAGCGGGCCTGATTTATGGTGTTTTGTGTGATTACACCATTCCTATACATAAGCCCTGTACATAAACCGAGTTTCCATTTCAGTTTCCGCGTTCCTGTCCATTAGATTCTCCACTGCTGGAAAATCTTCAGGCCCCTGTATAATTAAGCCTTATATACAGTGCTATATACTCGTGTATACAGTCTCCCTTAAGTACATAGAACATGGGGTACATGGGGATCTTATTATAACATACCCAAAGCCATATTCTATCTACTTAAGGGGGACTATATCCCCTATCGACATTATCTTCAGGCGCTCGCAGGTCTGGATGCAAAGCCTGGCTGTCGCAGCGGTGGTTCAGTCCTGCCAAAGTTTCAGGGAGGCACAGTGTCAGTGAAAGAGTTGTTCTCCCTGCCCGAATCAACCCAGGTGATACTTCAACTAGATGAAGAGATAAGACCTTCGTCAAATATTCCTATTCCCATACCCTGGTGCTCCAAGCCTACAAATACCGGGTTGCTGTTAAGGAACTTAAATTAAGTTACTATATTGGGGAAACCCTATTATTTATGTACTATATATACCCATTATGGCAACTTAGTTTAAGTTCCTTAACAGCAACCCAGAATAACGCCTAGTTTGGGCCATATCTTCTTTTCTCTCCGCTGTCCCTGCGATCTGCGCTGCAGCCATGGGGCAGGACTGGCTTTGACCGGCTTAGGGTTTGGGATCTTTGGAGGTGGTTTGTAGGGGTTTAGGGCTCAGGGTTTAGGGTTTAGGGGAGAGAGAGAGAGAGATATATATATATATAGGGAGAGAGAGAGAGAGAGAGACAAAAAAACAAGAGAGCGCTCATAATCGAAAACGAAATAGAAATTATTAAATCATTTTATAGTGGATTTTATGTTTACACATATCAATATATATATATATACACACATATATAGAGCTTAGACCATCGAAAGCCAAAAGGGAACTACTACATCATTCAGTTCAATGGGAGCATGAGGGCTTCGAAGGGGTATACGGGGGATACACCGCAGAAATATGAGTTCCATAGAGTCCGGGCCTAGTTTCTGAGCAGTGTCCGTCGTTCAGTGTTCAGCAATATTCAAGGGTTTGGGGCAAGAGCTTGAACTTTGAATTATTGCCCAAGTCTGAAACATGTTTGAAAAAAAACATTTCCCATAGTTGTCACTCCAAACTGGATGGTTCAAGCAACGCCGCTTGTTTCCGCATGTTTCGACACATGAAGACTTAATCAGCTAGGGGGAGCCTACCCCAATGTCAACCTCTGCCTCAGCGCTGTTGCTTGCTTTCTTTTGCGTAGCAACACAGAAGCCTGGTACAAACCCAAGCGGAGCTGCTTGTGGTTTGCCTTTTTTCAGGGTAAACTTCTAGCAATATTTGGAGAGTAGGGTTTATAAGGTTAAGCCCAAAACCCCTGCAGGTGTAGATGCCCACACCCTGGTCCTACTCTGGAGGCAATATCGGGGCTGTTCTTTGGTGAGGAGCACGCTGAGCTTCAGGCGAGTGCATGTAGGAATTAGGGTGATGAGGCTTGCAGTTTGGGCACGTTTATTGTTGGTTTGATGTAGGCATTCATGTGTATCCCTTTCTATCCACCTTAGATAACCCCCCTGTTGCTAGGGCAGTTCCCATACTATCCATATTGTAAGCTACAAAAGTCTGCATTAAGGGTCCCTTCTTGAGCTCCTATCTAAAATTCTGAGGAGTCTATTTACCCCACCCCGTAAACTTGGGACCCGGTTATTGTCATATGATACCCATAGGGTCTTTATTACAGGGGCTGGGGCAGCCGAAGTTCCCGTATTAGATGAGGGCAGCGGTGGGGGTAGCTAAACTTCCCTTGTTACATGAGTGTTTCAAGTTTATTGTTCAGCCTTGAAAGTTTGAGGCCTACCGGTGGCCCCAATTACTTATCGAATCATGGGTGAGGCCCACGAATTAAGAGTAATTACTGCGGTTTAGAGTTTGCGACTCTCTCTTCCCTGAAGTTACAGGTCCTCTAGTTCGGCTGAAGGTTCAATACTTGTGAAAGCTGGGCATCTGCCTCGAATTTGTCGTGTAAGCGCCTGTAATCATGAGATTGGTTCTTGGGTTTAGGGTTTAGGGTTTAGGAGCAATGCCCATACCGTCCAGCTCGCCCCCAACCACCAGGCACTTGTCTACACAATCCTTTTCCCTGAGGCTTGAAGTCCACGAATGTTTGTTGGGCTCAAAGTCTTCCCCTTATAGCAACTGTCCTTAAAGGATTCTTGCTAAGGGGCTCTTATAACTCCTAGAACTCATTGTGGAAACCGTTGCTGTAAGGGGACTTACCCAAGTCGACACATAAAACCTAAACTGGGTGGGCCTTTGGGATACTTCCTAATCGGTTTCATAAAGACCCTGTATACTAACATTTGTTCAAAGGCTTCCGAAGGCCAACCAAGTAAACCCTACGTGAAGCCGCAGTATTCGTCCTCTGCCAACCCAAACCCGAAACCTTGGTTTATGCTTTGAGCCCCAGGCGTTCAGTAAATCATCCCCAGCATTAAAGCAGAAAGCCTAAGCTCTCCCTAGATAAGTTAAAGTGTTTGGGGAGATCCTTAATCCAAGTTCCGACCCAAGGCCTAGATTGGTTCGCAAATGCTATCTCCAAGTTCCGACCCAAGGCCTAGATTGGTTCGCAAATCCTATCTCCACATCTTTGAGGTTCGCCAGTTCAGACGTAAAGCCATGAATCCTTAATGCTAAACCCTGAACCCTAATCTCATGCCCCGAGCCCTTTATAAGCTCCAGACCATGAACCCTACATGCCTTGTGTGTCTTACATACCGTAGGTATCCCTATTGTCCTTGTATGCCTGATGGAAATTTTGACATTCCTGACATACCTGGTACTCCCATATTGCTCAAATTCCGGTCCATCCTTTAGACACTTTGCAGAAAACATTCCAGAAAACCCCAAACTCAGGATACCCAGGAAGGGACCACCAGTTTGACAATCCCACATACAGCCTTACATACAACCCTACAGTCCCCTTTAATTCACTGGATAGAATATGGGCTATATGCGGCGCTCGTTATAATATACCCAAAGCATCCCAAAGCCATATTCTATCTTCTTAAGGGAGACCCTAAACCCTTGACCCTGAATAGTAATGTCCATTTTCTTTTCCATTATCCCTATATAACCCCTAGAAATCCCTTATATTCTATCTACTCAAGGGGGATTATATTTCTCTCTGATACACCACCGTATGTAATCATCTACCATACCCTACCATACGGTATAGAAGCCAATAGAGCCCCAATAGAACTAAGGATCCCTAATCCCCCCAAAACCCTATAATCAAAGGTACCTACCCCGCAAGTCCTAAGCCCTAAAATCCAAAATTAAACAGCTCTAAACCTCCCTCCCTTTGAACCCCAAGATCCCTTACACCCCCCAAATCCTATGCCACAGAATTCAAGGTACCTAACCCCCCCCCCCCAAACCCTAAGCTCTAAAATCAAAGATCCCTAAGCCCTCCTTTAACCCTAAACCCTCTAACCCTAAACTGTATAACCCTAAACCCCTAAACCGTAACTCCCTAAATCCCTAAACCCTATACCCTAAATCCCTAGTCCCTAAATCCCTAAATCCCTAATCTCTAAATCGTTGAATCCCTAATCCCTAAATCCCTAAACCCCAAGCACCAGGTTGACGGGCTCGCGGAGGATCCTGGAGGTGAGGTGCCAGGTGTCGACATCGTCGGCACAAGCAGCTCGGCGGTTTTAGGGTTTCAAGGGTTTAGG
>CAJNIZ010047714.1:4044-14780 GCA_905231905.1 Symbiodinium pilosum | reverse complement strand
GTCACTATTAATGGGTGGGGGGTCCTCCTAAGGTTTAAAGATACAGGACCACCAACTTTCAGAAAGAGCCTAAGCCATCTCCCCAATCCCCACAAGTTTCAACCCAGTCACGGCAACAAATATGCTGTCCTGCGCAGGCTCGTCGACACAAGACAAATCAATATTGTGGAGTTTAGGGTTTTGAGTATAGGGTTTAGGGCTTCGGGTTTAGGGTGGCAGCGTGAACAACTAGGAATTTCATCCCTCCGAAATTCATGCGAGTGTCGTCAGAAATACCATCCGTTTTTGGGTCTTCATTATGCTCGGCCCCAAGTGTGTAAGGAAATCACCCAAAACAGATCAACAGTTTGACCACCCTCTGTATGACCAGAAACAAACGTGCACCGCAAGGCTCTTTGCTGGGCTGCTACTAAGGCACCTAAGCTGAGTTACTATAATGACAACACCCGTAGTTACCATGTACGCATGCTATGATAACTGACTATGAGTTCCTTCACAGCACTATCACAATCGTGATAATTACTTCTACTACCTTTTTTAGTATTACTACTATTACTTTTTATGAATTTGATTACTCGGTTTTCCAACAAGTTTGGTCCCCGGGTTGCATGGAGCTTCCCAGAAACTGCAGGTGCCAACATTCAGTGGCCGTCGAGCTTCCCCGAGGTCACCCGAAACCCAAGGCAGTAAAACACAGATTCCCTACATGAGCCCGAAATGACAGCTCTGTATATCAATCCGAATTGACAGCTCTACAATTCCTTGACAATCACCCATAGTTTCTTTGGGCTTCAAGTCTCTAAACCCTAAGCCCCTGATGCTCCATGGCTTCCTTGGTAATCTAAACTTCAAATCGATTTGAATGTTTGGGAGCTCTGCAACCCTGACCCCCAACCTACAGAAGCCTCTACTTCCACTTCAAACTGGTAGAAGAACTCAAGGCAAGCTAGACGAACCCTAAACTGTGAACACTAAGCCATAAATCCCCAGACCCTAAATCGCCCCTAAACCCTGGACCCTAGAGTCCCGCTTAAGTAGATAGAGTATGGGGTATATGGGGATCTTATTATAATATGCCCAGAGCCATCTTCTAGCTACCTAAGCGGGACTATAAACCGTAGGCGATCCCTACCGGCTTTTCTAGGTCCCCTTGAAGACGAGGATGCACAGCTGAGTCCCTTGCTCACTTGATCATCAACAGCACCTGCTAACACTAGACTCTGCCTAACAAACATGACGCCCACAGAGGTTTCATACAGTGTGGGTTTAGGTTTTAGGACTTCGGGTTTGGGGTCAGTTAGGTTTTAGTTTAAGATTTAAGGGTTGGGGCTTTCGCGACGCCTGACGTGGAACCTCAACACAGGACCTACACAGACTGGAAACGGGGCTAGACGGCTAGATGGGATTCCATGGGGGTCTGGGGAAGGTACTGTTCTGTAATGCTCCACCCTAAACCCGAAACCCCAAATCCTTTGGCTAGGTATATAGGATGTACCGCTTAGGATTTTGGGATCCAAGGACTTTAGGGCTAGTGGTGGAAGATTTATGGTTTTAGGGGCCAGGGTTTCGGGTTTACAGGGTTCAAAGCGTACCTAGAGCCAGTGCACTCAACAAAGGAGAGGGTTGTACCTGACGGCTTGGTCTCTTTTTAAGCTCCCTTAAGCAAATAGAAGATGGCTCTTGGCATAGTGTAAAAAGATTCCCATATGCCCCATATCTTATCTACTTAAGGGGGGCGATAGGTTTTGGAAGGGTCTGCGGTTGTTGTATATGGGCGAGGAAGCAAGTAGGACGGGCTCTGGGGGGGGCTTTAAAGCACAGCTGTAAAATGCATGTAAGGGCAAGTTCTTCCTAGTTGTCGGCCTACTTCTATGTTAGTCCTAAATATCAATATACGCAAAGGGGGGTGGTTAGTCCAACCCCAAAAACACGGGGAATGCGCTGCGAAAACTTTAGTGCTCGCCAATCTGAACCAGCTACTGTGGCAGCCTAGATTAGTATAGGGCATGGGGTATTGGGTCGACTATGCTATAATTCCGCTGATTACGAGGCTTAGATACTGCCCCAACACCCGGATCCCTGCCATAACCCCTATGAATCTCGAATCCGAAAGTGACAAGGGGCATGCAAAAGCTGCGAAAATGACAAACTTTACCTGAGCCTTTTAAAGTATGTAGAATAACAGCCTTTATGAATCGTCTTATGGGCTTTGCGTCATACATATCACATATCTACTTCGCTGGAAACCCTACATTCGATCACTGAGGCGAACCTTGAACGCCCCAAACCTGAAACAACACAACCAGGCAACATATCCGAGCCTCCTGGGCCTGCTGGTGGTTTGCAGGAAATGAAGGAATGGAATTTATGGCTTATTTAGAGGGATTACTGTATAGGGAGACTCTTCGTAAGGACCCATGCCTCCGTTACCTGCTAACTACTCGTAAGCGGAATATATACAGTGTGAAACCCATACCCTTAACCTTGAACCCTAGATATTTAACTCTAAACCCTCTAACCCCACATCCACAGCCCTTTAACTCAACACCCACAACCTTTAAACCCTAAACCCTCAAACCCCAAACCCTATGTCCACAACCCTGAGACCGGAAACAGCCTCCCAGCAAGGTCGAGCATGAGGCCAGAACTTCCTTGTGTGATGAAATGGAGGGTCCAGTTTTTGTTCTATTGGACCTTTTCTCCTCAGGTTTGGGGCTTAGGGCTTAGGATTTGGGATCAAGGGGTAGTGGAGAATCAAATGGAGAATGGAAATGGAAGCTGGAATTATATAGTGGTTGACATTGTCACGGGGTATAGGGTTGAAAAAGACCCCGTGCGGTAAAACGTCTTCCATTCCATGGAAGCTTGGCTCCGCGAATCTAATTCCCTCATGGGGACATTCTGAAGTTTTCTGAGAAGTTTGAAGACCTTTGGGGCTTTGGGGTTACTGTGCAAGGTTTCACAACCAACTATAGATGTTCCCAATAACGAAATCCCTTGATCTTGGAGCTGCAGCGATACACCTTAGGAAACCTAGGTAATCTAGGTGTGTATTGAGGGGTTCTATGGGTAAGGGTGCCCGAATATAGACCCCCAGATATAACAATCCCTACTCCACAGCCTCTAATCTTTGGAAACCCCCCTTTCGGGGCTGAACATCTATATCAGGGGGTCTCTAGTTATGGAAACTACTTTTTTGAGAACCTTTAGGCACGCTAAAACCCTAGCAAATAAATCCTAAACTCAAAAACCATAAACCCCAAACAGATAAACCCTCAACCCTAAACCCGAAACCCATAGACGCATGAACCCTCAACCCACAAACCTTAAACCCTACTAATGCTTAAAGTTTCAACTCCCGCGAAAGGTAATTAGATAAGTGACCTCATAATTCGAAACCTGTTTGGACCCAAATGGGGGAAAGATCAAGGGGCTTCGATAACATAACCTCCCAAATACTTATTGGCAGCCTATAACCCCAAAAAAGCGGGGTGTAAGCTAAACGAGGGTATGTAACTATCCCCATAAACCGCTATATAACCCTAGTTGCCGTTTCATTTGCAGCTTCTCCAGTATGAGGGATACTGTCCCTGTGTAAGCCTTTTACAGTCTAATAGCCCATCCGTGACCCTGTCTGCGCGCGGCTGAGCTACAATATCGCCGATGGCAAATAATTGAGTTGCAACTGTCTGCGCGTGTCCGTGAAGCTCCTCCAAGAAAGCAGGTTGTGAGGGTATTTAGGGCGATGCTTCTTGGGTATAAGGTGGACCCCCAAACCACCCAGTAATAGTCACTACAAGGGATTCTAAGGATTACATTAGGGCCCTATTGTTTCCCTGCCACTATAACAGGGTGGGGGGGTCCTCCTAGGGTATACACGGGGTATATAGGGGCGGCAAGGGGTACGCGGTACGGTTTAAAGTGTAGAATTTGAGGCTCGCATAAACCCTAAACCCCAAATCTCTAATCCTAAACGCGGTTTCTTCAGTATCTACAGGTCTCCATAGGCCCTGAACCCTAAACCCCAACTCTTTGCAGCAGAAGTCTCCATGGAGTAGACTTGGGATTACAGAGCAGCTGGGGAATAATTTCCCGAACCCCTTAGCCCTTAAACCCTAAATAATGGCTTCCATTTTCTTTTCCATTCTCCCAATATTACCCCAATATAACCAACAACCCCAACAGTACGTAGAACAACAACATGTTAGCTATAGTCTAAAATGGTACCCCCCCCCTAAGAACACCTCTAGTAGTCCCCTATACAACCCCCTATATAACCCCCCTTTAAGGAGTTTAGACCCTAAACCCTAAACCCTAAACCCTAGACCCTAAACCCTAAACTCTAAACCCTAAACCTAGACAATCCCTAAGTAACCCCTGTTTAGCTCGTGTTGACTCTTGTTTCTGCCCTTTGAGGCCATGAGTCTACTCACTGTTGGAGTCTTGGCTTGGTAATATCACGGTTTAGGGTTTAGGGTTTAGGGGTTTAGGGTTTAGGGGTTTAGGGTTTAGGGGTTTAGGGTTTAGGGTACGGTTGATAGTAGTAGTAGAATCCCTACTTAAACCCAATTTTCCTGTCATATTCCATCGTCCTTTCCATCTGATTCACCATTGCTTCAGTAATGTCCCTAAGTCCTACATATTTGATCCATTTTAACCCCATTCAACCACCACAGCGTAATACAACTGAATTGTTCTTCTCCAGTTTCGACTGTATGCTGGCAATGCAAACACATCATCAATCTCAATTCCGACAAGCCCTGTGCCCCCAATCAGGACTTGAAAAGAACCCTCGCATACTTGAGATTTTGGCTTTGGGCTGTAGGAAGCCTGGGGCTCTAGCTATACATATAATACCTACGCTGGGCCCATAACCCTATAAATAGTACCTACATGGAGCCTTAGGGGAATTAAGCAGTGTCCAATCCCTCTCCTTCCCGGGGCCGGGCCTGCTCGGGTTTAGAAGGGTTTATAACTGCAGGGCTTGGTGCGTAAAAGAAACTCCTTGCAGAAGCGGTTAGGGTTTAGGCGTTAGGGTTCAGGGTTTATAGGGATGGGCCTGGACACCCTGATGTGCATAAGCAAGACCCTAGCTGCAGAGAACAAGCTCAGAAGCCCAAAGCCACTTGGCAGGTTTTTTTTGTGAGTTGGCCTGATAGTGCGGCAAAGGATCCTACTCCCTGTGCCTCCCTTGTGGGGACATGGGTAAGTGGGGTATGTAGGTGAGAAAACCACAGTTATGACATCATTAGGGGCACCTGTAGCCCTACTCGAAACTATCCATGAATCTTCAAATAAGCTGGCCTCAATCCACGGCAGGACATGTCTCACGGCCTCCGACAAGTCCTCAGGCATTTGCATGAGTTTGAGGAGGTCCACAACGCCCTCGTTCGGCCAAACCCTTCATCCCCTACATCCTGTTCCAACTGCCTCCACCACAGAACCCCAAACATATGTAGAATCCTAAGCCCTAAACCCCCAAAAGCATGTCCTTGCTGGTTCTGTTTTCAATTTTATTATACTACTATACCTACATTCCGGGTCCAGGTAGCCCCTAAACGCGAAACCCTACGTCCCGAACCCATGTTTTATAGTGGCATTGGGCTCAGGGTTTAAGATGGTGGCATCGGGTACTCTAGATAAACCTACGAATTCCCCAGGCTGCTTGTGACCAAGCTGCTTCGTCTGCTTCTCCAATGGCGTTGTGCGCGGAAAGCAGCCGGCACATTAGGACTTCACCTCAGCCCGAAGCGGAAAAGTATGGAGGTGACAGGGTTTAGGCTTCATGGTTGAGGATTTAGGTTACCACTATGGGCTATTAGACCTTTAGGGTACCTTAATCTACCCTTAATAGGGTCCTAATAGGGAATTTTAGGGTCTAATAGCCCATGGTGGTAGCGTCCAGACCTATGGAGCAGCTAAACATGCTGAACTGATACTATAATCTCCGCCGCTGATGTTGAGGGTACCCCAAAACGAGACTATAATGTTGCCAACCTACGCACATGGTAGTTTCAAAAAATAAGGGAACCGCAATATAGACCCCCAAATACTATAATCCTTTTCATCGGGACCGCCAAGCTGGTGCCCGTAATTCTGGGAAACCTCCCAAATAAAGCTGTGGGGGGCTTATGCGGCTTGCAGAGTTTGCGAAGCAGGGTCCAGTTTCCGGGCCCGTCAGTTCCCTTAGCCTTGGGGCAGTCGTAATGATCATGATGATGATGATGATGATGATGGTAATGTGACTTTGATGCTAGTGAAAGCAGTAGCGGCGGTGCTGGCGGCATTAAGAGAGTAGCAGCAAGGAAAAGATGCAGAACTGTGACGACTACTAGCACTACTCGTACTGCTATTCCTATACCCACTCCCACTCCTTCTGCTGCTGCTACTACTATTGTTCATACTAGAAATCCTGCATGACGTTAGTACACAATACATAGTACCATTATCCCCAAGATAGAAGGTGCTTAGGGTCATGCAGGATTTTAAGTATCCACTGTACCACCACAACTAGCAGCTGCCAAAATACGACTACTCCTATTCCCACTCTTTCTACCTGTAGCATTACTACTCTTCCCATGCTGCTCGGAGATGATCTCCTAAACCCTAAACCCTAAACCTGAATCTCTGCCCAGCGTCGGAAGTTGTGCAAGTCCTGGAGCAGGTACCTTAAAACCAGAGACTGCCACTTCAGATACTCCGTCTTCCTAACCCTAAACCCTAAACCCCTAAACCCCTAAACCCCTAAATCCTAAACCCTAAACCCCTAAACCCATCTTCCTAACCCTGGGTAAGGTTCAGGATGGGGTCTAAGGCAGCCCCAGAGTTTGCACGGTTTAGGGTTTAGGGCCTTTAGGGCCCAGAGGTTCTGAGACGCGCAGAATTTGCTGACCAGGAGCCATGTTGCCCAGTGGACGTAGCACTGAGAGGTATGTACTGGTGATGTAATTGAAAGCTCCGCAGGGCTCATGATTTCAATGAAAAGCGGTCAACGGTGTTTCGTTTGTAAAGTTTAGGCCAGGAATTTCCATGTGCGTACAAAACAGACACGGATGACTCAAATTCCAAACTTGTTTTCTACAGCCATGTGTAGTAGATGTACACGTATGGATGAAACATGTGAGAAACCAAGGGCCAGCTACCAGCAACTCCCCATGATAAAACAACATGGTATGCCTCAACTAACACTACGAAAAGATATCACTTGCTAGTACAGCCAGGCCAGAAAAAGAGAACTAAGCGGCTGAGGTTTCAGGTTGATTTAGCCTTTTTTGCCGCAGTGGGCTCTGGCTAAGTATGCCTAAGGGTTCAAGGACCCAAATAATAGGCTCTCAGGGGCCAAATACTATGAGATTCATGGTATTTGGGTCCTAAAGCCGGTCTTTGAACCCTTAGGGTATGCTAGAACAACCCATGTTCTTACACCCTGGAAGCTCAGGTAAGCAATATAGTAAACTCCTGGGTTCTTGTAGGCAATAATGCGGTTATCTAGAGTCTTTGCGACAGGAACCACTACATGAGCTATAGTCTAAACTCTAAACTCCTAGTATTTAATACTTCCCAGCTGTACCATCCCCCCAAATAGCCACTTCATGGAGTTTAGATAGCTCCTACGGTTAATGGGGCTTCTCGGGAGACTGACAAATGACCCCTAGCCCCCACCTCCTCTTCCAAGCAGACAATCTGAACCCAAACCCGAGAAGAAAAAAGCAAAAGGACACCCTGAACCCAAAATCCAGAAACCCAAAGCGTCTGAAAACGAAACATATTCCTCACTGGGTGGTTTGAGGTTTAGGCTTGGGCTTCTCTCCAGACACAAGGATCATTCTGAGAAACTCTCCTGTGCAATCCGCACCCTAAACCCTCTGCAACCTACCATGTTGTACATGCAACACATTGGAAGCTCGACAAGGCGTGACCTGAACACAGGGGAATTTGTGGACAAGGCGCTAAAACAAACACATTGTTTCCGGAAAGAAACCCTTTACCTCCTGTGAAACTTCCGTTAACCCACTGGAAGACACCACTCAAACGCTGCAGGTTCACATGCTGTCCCTGGGGGAGCCCATGAGGCCTCCAGAAGGCGAGTCCTTGTTGAGTATTTGAGGTTTCTCGAAAAGAAAGGGGCCTGGAGGCCTTTGGGGCTTAGAGTTTGGGGCTTGGGGTGCCAGGAGTTAGTTTAAGTTTGGGGCCTAGGGCCTAGGGCATACCCACAGCATCCCAGATACCCAGCACAATGGCCTTTGACGGTATAAAGGCTGTTATTCTCTTCTGTGCTTGAGAGGTCTAACTAGTTGCTAATTGGGGTACATTAATTCTGCCACTAAGTTTCAGAGGGTTACAGGGAATCCGAAGCATGTTCAACCCTAAACACGAACCCAAAAACCTAAACCTTACACCCAAGACCCTAAACCCAAAAACCTACACCCAAAACCCTAAACCCCAAACCCTAAATCTTGGTGAAAATTCAGCCTCCCACAGCGGTCACGCGTGAATTTCTTCCAAGAACATAGTAAGAATAGTAATAGTAGGAATAAATAGCAATACTAGAAAGATAATGCCCCTTGCATTGCCCTTGATGTCAGGGACGGAATGGGATCAGATCTTGGGTTTCAGGGCTTATAGTCAACGAGATGTCCTTTGTACCCTTAGGGTTTGTACCCTTGGGTTTGGGTCCCTAAACCATGGAATATGGCCCTACATAAGGGTATTTGGAACCCACAACCTAGGGTTCCAAACATTCAGGGTACAAACTTAAAGTCTTTGACATATGAGCTATAGTCTAAACTCCTAGTATCCCCCTTAGTAACCCATATAGTAGTCCTTATATAATCCCTTGTAATCCGCCTTTAAGGAGTTTAGACTATAGCTTATATAGGGTTTACCAGCGCCTCTGGTCAGAGTTCTGTAAAACCCCAAACCCTAAACCCCTAAACCCTAAACCCGGGATCCCGTAGGTCTATACGCAGAGTATCGGGGATCTCGTTGTCCATGTTAGCCTTGTTGGGGAAGGCGAACCTTGATCAACTCCCAAAAACCCCTAAACCCTATAGGTTTAGGGTTTAGGGTTTAGGGTTTATAAGCCCTATGTTGGTAGCTGGGGGCCCTGGCAAGAAGTTTTCTGGTGGGTAGTTACCAGGGGGGTACCCCTACATAAGGCTTATAGAAGGCCTGTATATGGGGACACTAGGACTATATGGGGCTATGTGCGGCTGTTATGGGCCAAACTACCCACCTGGAAACTTTTGAGATCCCTAAACCCTAGGCCATTAAAAAAAAAAAAAAAACCACAAAAAACACAATAAACCATGAAAAAACCCAAGCCACTAAACAAACCTAAACCATAAAACAAAAAACACCTAAATGGCTTTCTTGCTGCCCAATAGCCGAGCTCGCGATGTCCGTACCAATGTGCGTCGATACGGCATCGGAGTCAGCCCAACTCACCTCCTTCTCGTGAACCCAGAAAGGGTTTAGGGTTTAGGGCTTAGGGTTAGGGTTTAGGGCTTGGGGTCTAGGGTTTAGGTCCCATATCCCCTTGTTAGGGAGTATACCCTGAATCATATCCCAAAGGGTCCAAGTACCTAAGAATCATATACTGACCCAAAACCTGTACTATAGCTACTATCATGGACCCTCTGGGAATCAGGATCTTAGTATGATTTGGGGTATATTCCCTACTGAAGGGATCTTGCACTTCCTGGGGACAACTAGGTTGCAAGGACGTTCTCCTCTAGCGTCCAAGTATTCAGAAAGCCATATGTGCGTATATATTATGTACATGCACAGGTTATTTGCTTGTTGCTATAAAGTTCTGTAATTGGGCGCTAACATGCTTGTATGGGAACAATTGTGAGCCCACAGTACGTGTTATCCAGAATCCAGGTACTTGGACGTTTGGGTTTCCGGGTATTGAGGGTTTACTTGCTCTTCCTGAAGTGGACATGGGGAACAACTTCTCACTTCTCACATGATAAAAGGACTTTGGCGTTCCCAAACCCTTATTATGCTGCTATAATGCCCCGGGATTCAACATAAATGAAGGATCATGCAAGGTTTTTGTCCATCCACGTTACCACGCCCTCAACTGATCAACCATCCAAGGCTTGAAGTGCAGGGATCTTGCACATTCAGTCGCCGTCAAAACTCGCAGTTTGAATGGTTTGTCAGCCTCCACAACGTCTTGGTTCTCTCACTTACTCCCTGACAGCTCTCAATGCTGCCTTGCAAAGTCGCAGGATCAAGAGTTTAGGGTTTAGGGCACCCCTACCAAAAAAAAGATGCAAGATTGCCTTTGGGTTCGGGGCTTTTGCAATCAAAAGGGGTTTTGGTAACCCAACCCTATAGTAGACATCCGAGAGTCATAGGGTGCTTGTTTTGAAGGTTGGGGCTTCCCAAATCCCTTTAGTTGGGTTTAGGATTTAGGGTATCTAAACCCCTAAACCCTAGATCCTGAAGGGCTAGAACCCAAAACCCTTAAACTACCAAGTTCTCGGCCCAGCCCAAGAACCCTGGAAGTTGAAACCTATGGGCTCTACCGAGACCCCTATGCCCTGCGCAGTCTTGGGGCACCGAATCTTGTATTCACAAGAATAATACCATAAAGCTGTGCAATAGAGGGTGACATAAGGACAATGAAGCTATGCATTACCTTTACAAGGTTTACATAGGGATTTCGGACTTAGGAGTATTGCCCCCCGAACGACGGAGAACCAAATGGACAAGAACATGGAACA
>CAJNIZ010047713.1:13406-29465 GCA_905231905.1 Symbiodinium pilosum | reverse complement strand
GAGAGAGAGAGAGAGAGGGAGAACGAGAGCGAACGAGAGAGAACGAGAGAGAATGAGAGAGAACGAAACGGAGAGCGGCTTTGATCGCTTCAAAAGCAACAACAGTTCCAGCAAGAAAAAACAAGGTTTGGAGCTGGCCATGTCTGATCTTGCCTCGCTCTGTGTAGAGGGTTTAGGGTTTAGGGTTTAGGGTTTTCTGAATGCCCACGTCGTACAAAGTATGGTGCTGTAGCAGGACTTTCCCTTGTGGGTCGGGTCAGTATGCTTTATACCTGAACGCACAGTCAAGCCCAAAATCCCACGCAGTACGTATTCTTATACCCCCCATGCAAGCCATGCAGCAGCCAGAGCTATCCGCATAATTCACCTGCTTGCCAAGTCCCAAGAACCCTCCAAGGTATGAGTATTAACGACCCATTGGGTCAGATGTTGCCACAAAGCCTAAACATCCCTGAGCCCTACACATCCCTAAACCCTAAATCCAAAACCCTAAGCATCCCAAAACTGAAAACCCTAGATCCTAAACACCCCTAAGCCCTAAGCCCTAAGCCCGCAACATCCCTTAGCCCTAAACATCCCTGAGCCCTACAGAAACCCTAAACATCCCTAAGCCGTAAACCCTAGACCCTAAATCCCTAAGCCCTAAAGCTCCCCAAGCTGTAATCCCCAAGCCTGTGAAGTCCGTGTTCAGGAGAGGCTCGCCCTGCACAAACAGGATTTAAGCTCTAGTCTAAGCTCCCGGAATCCCCCTTAACAAATCTAGGGGTTTAGGGTTCAGTGTTAGGGACGAGGGTATACAGAACTACAGGGTTTAGGGCTTAGGGTCTACAGATTTATAGGGTTTGGGGTTTAGCGTATACAGATTTATAGGGGGCTTTAAGGTTTAGGATTTAGAGTTCAAGGTTTAAAGTCTAAACTCCTAGTATCCCCCTTAACGAGCCCTATAGTAGTCCCCTGTATAATCCCCTATATAATCCCCATTTAGGAGTTTAGACTATAGCTCGTCTGGCTTCAGAGTTTCAAAGGTTTAGGGTTTACCGGGGTTATATCAAGGATATATAGGGAGGTGTAGGGGGCCCGTTTAGGGAATATATAGGGAATATGCACGGGTTTGCATGGCGCTACGATTCTTTAGGGTTCAGTTCATTGCGTTTTGGGTTCAGGGCTGCGAGTTTCGGGCACTAAGGAACCAAGTACCCAAGCGACAGGGCTTTAGATGCAAAAAAACGTTCGGATAATCGTGCTAGGGAGGGTACTTCAAACCCCTACTTCTACCCTCCATTTACCCTCCACATAACCTAGATGGGGACCATAGCTAAAAAGGTACCAGCAGGGACCTTGTAGGAGAATTCAAAGTTTGGGGTTTGGGCTTTCTGGGCTCAATAATTGCGGTCCACGTTATTTAAGGATAGCTTTGCGCTGAATTTACTCCCGCTAGCCGCTAGCACTGGCGTGCTTTGCTAAAGTGCAGAACACATCCTGGGCCAGAGATGTGCCCCAAAGAACCTTGTTTCAAAGAACCGATTATGGCAGTGAATTCTTCGACAAGTTGCTATCAGTTCCGCAGCTCAATTTCTGACGCCATTTGCTGGGTTATAACCTGAACCCCAAGCCCTGTAATCTGAAACCCTATTTTCATAAGACCTGAGCTCTCAGCTGCACTGTGAACGCGGACTTGTCAAAACTAACAACTCTCGCCATTTGCCGAAACATGGGGGCCCGCTTTTGGGTTTAGGGTTTTGACGACCTGCCATTTGAGATAACTACAACTTGAAGGTCACTAGCTGCTCAGCTCTCTAGCCCCCATACAGGTCAACCCTGTAGATGTGGTCTAAAACCTAAACCCAAACCCTAAACCCACGAACCCCTGGGCTCTAAACCCCTAAACCCTAAAATGCTGCATGGCCCCTAGTACCCTAAACCTTGGGAACTCTGCTAGTATAGTATTTTGAGGCCTTGCAGGAATTTCAGTATCAACCGTATGCTGGGATTCTATATCCGGAAAAGGTTAAACGGCTAAGACAGGTCAGGTCTTAAAGAGCCGAACCCCCCACCAGAGCGCTTCAGAACACCAAGCCACAGAATGATAGACCCTAGGTTTGGGGTTCAGGTTTTGGTGGGTCTTTTTGCTGAACCCTGGGTGTCCAAGTACCTTGTACATACTTACCCAAAACCTGCGCTACAATGACTATTACCCCAAACCCAAGTACCAAATCATCGGGTTCGTGGACCCTCTGACTAGAGGTTTTTAGAGTTTTGGGTGTAGAGTGGACGTTGGAGGGCTTACAGTTTAGGGTCTTAGGGTGCAGAAAACATGGAAAACGCGAAGCCAAGAAAAGGCTAGGGCCTACATGGGTTATATTGGGGTTACATCGGGATAATGGAAAATAAAATGGAAACTACTATTTAGGGTTTTGGGGTTTAGGGTATAAAGCTTTCACAAACTCAAAGCCAAGCAGTAATGAGCCTTTACTGCCCAAATTGGCCCAACATCCTGAAGTCCCGCCGACTGAACGCAGGTCTAATTAGGGTTTGGGGTTGTTTAGGGTTTGGGGTTGTTGTGATGCCTCGCGAGAACGAGAAGAACTCGGAGAGATCTCTGTTTGCAACATAGATTTAGGCATGGGGCCTAAAGCCTAAACCCCAAATGGGGCTTTAGCCGTAGAGCCCAGCAGATTGCGGCTGAAGATTTTAAAGCTTGAAAAACACCCTGCACTTTGAGGGGTTCTGTTTCAGGTTGGGGGCTTTGGGCTTAGGGTTTAGGGCTTAGGGTTTAGGGTGTAGAGGTTAGGGTTTAGGGCTGTAGCTCGAACTTACTGTGCAAAACAGTAAAGGGTCAAATCCTCGGGGCTTGTGATGGCTGGAGGACTCCTCTCTAAGAAGTCCGTCGCGGTGCGACAAACCAAGATCCCAAAGCAGCCCCTGACGCACATGCTCCTATTTTGCAAGCCTAAACTCTAAGGTCTCGGGGTTATATAGGGTATATCTTGGGGTTATATAATAGGGATAGTGGCAAATCGAATGGAAGCTACCAAAATGGGGTTTTACAGGGTTTAGGGTCACACGGGATTTGGCGGAGAGAAATCGTAGCACAGGTTTTGGAAAACGTCGACGTCTTCCGCTAAAGGAAAGCTCGAAGCAAAATGTCTGCCCGACTCATCGTACTCTTGGCGTCTTCGCCAAAAGTCCCAGCAGTCTGTCCATGGCCATGCATTCCAGCTCTCAGGCTGAGATTGCGCCTTGCCTCTGCCGCCCTTGGCCTGTCCCTTGCAACCTTTGCCACTCTTAGTTAATGCTTGAAACCTTTGAAAGAGGGAACAAGCATAATTGACCCTACAGCACTAGAACTCGTCCGACAAACATTTGCGAATGCTTCTGGCAACTGGAATCAGTTGAAGAAAACAAGTCAGCGTTTCCTTAAGGACAACCTACACCCTGAACCCTCCAACCTTCCTAACACATACACAACTGCACATCCTTCATAGTCCAAGTAATCTTCGCCCAAATGAACTGATACCCCCCCAAAACCTACGAGCTCTGAATCTCAGGTCCAAGACCCCATTTTCGGGTTTCCAAAAAGTAGGCTCTTTTTGGGGAGTCTCTACAATGAGGATTGTAGTATATGGGGTGGGGTCTATGTTGGGGCCATCTGTCTTGAAAGCCCATATATAAACCCTGAAGCCAAAACTGTACACTCTCTTACCTCTGCCTGAAACCGTCACACCCCAAACCCCTAAGCCCCAAGACCCCTTACCCCAAAACCCTATGTACCCCTAAACCCTAAACCCTAAACCCTGTATAACTCCTCTAAACCCATACATAATCCCTGTACACGGCACCTCCTCTGGAAGCTCTTTCCTGGACAAATGGTTGACGGTTCGTTGGGTCCAGGGCTCAGGCTTCAGATATACGGATTGCGCTTCAGGATCTAGAGGGTTTAGGGTTGAGGGTTTAGGGTTTATGACTTGAATTTGGGGATTCAGGTCTTGGGCAATTAGGTGGGTTCCAGCGCTTTCGAGGATCACTATGCATCTGCAGTTCGTTCATGTTTTGATGAAACGCCATAGGGCTTCACGCTTTTCTGGCTACCTCGAAGTTACGAAAACGTGCAGAGTGCAGATAACATTTGGAGCAATGCGCACGGCAAGCGAGTACGGATAATTGCAGATGACCTTGCTCGATCTGCAGTTTCCATGTATCTCTGCGCGAATTTCCATCCCGCGAGCACAGGAAGCCCTAAACCCTAAACCCTCAAACCCTTAAACCCTTAAGCTCTAAACCCTAAACCCCTAAACCCCAAATCCCTAAAACCCTAAACCCTAAAGCCTCAGTCAGCGGGATAAAGTGGCTCCCAAAAGGGATGGCTGGCCAGGGTCACATGGTTTAGGGTTTAGGATTTATGGGTCTAGGGGTTTAGGTTTTACGGGTTTAGGGTTGAGGATTCAGGGTTTAAGGGTTTACGGGTTTAGGTTTTAGGGGTTTAGGTTGTAGGGTTTAGGCTCCTGTATACACTCGTCAGGATCATAGTTTAAGCTTGCCTCATTTGAACCTACGTGCTTGGAATTTCTCTGGCCAGGGCCTTGGCGTTCTGGGCTAATATAATCCTGAACTTTGAAGTCCATACTCTATACTCCACACACAATCTCTCTGAAGAAGATACGAAAAGTCTTGGAAACACATATAGGGCTTTCTGTATCCCCCGCGCCTGTCTCCATTTCACGAGGGGAGGACTGCAAGAAGCGCGAAGCACCAAACCTAAACCACCCCCCAACCCCAGATCCTGAACCCCAAGAGTCCGAGTATTCAAAAGTCATACACTTGCCCCGACGCTTGGACTACAATTCTGCTGACCACAGTGCGTAGAAACCCTGAACAGCAAACCGTAAACTCTGATCTCAAAAAGAAAAACCCAACCCACGCCCCGAATAGTCCCTTTGAGAAATTCCAGGCCTCTTTTGGACCAACTCGCGACCTCCAGCTCTTATGCCTGGTTGAGGATCTATATCCAAAAAACCCTAAGCCCTAAACCCTATAGGGTTCAGGGATAAGGTTTAGGCTTTAAGCCTCAGATTGTAGGGTTCTGAGCTTATCTGAGCTTAGGATTTCTCGAGTATAGATTTCAGGGATTAAATTTCGGGTCTAAGGTTCAATGTTTACAGTGCAGAGCTTTGGGTTTCAAGTTTAAGGATCAGAGTCTTTATGGTTCGGAGTTTAGACTTCAGGATTTTGGGTTTAGAGTTTCCGGTTCAGGGCTGGACACACTCTCCAACCCGAAGGGTGCAACAAGTACCAAAATCTGGTGATTTCGGGTGTTTGAAACCAAAATCTCACCGGTGCTGGGTACCTAGAACGATTGTTGGGGTCTTTGGGCCCTGCCTTAAGGCAAGAGTCTTTAGGGCTTAGGTGGAGGATACTGCGCGGGAGTGTAGGACACAAGATTGTGCACCCTCTACGTCAAGGCCTAGGTGGAAACCCCCCAGCCAGTAGTTGGGGGTCCACCCAAGTCAGGGCCTGCAAAAGGGAATCGCACATGCTTCGTGGCTCTTACACCGCAAGCTGTCGGCTCGAACTCTAAAAAGTAAAATGCCATGTATCCTAAGGGTCCGAGTGCCCAAGTATCAGGGCTTTAGCTAGAGAATGCTGTAACCTGAATGGGGCCAAAAAAACAAAAAGGACAAAACTAAGCTCTGACCTAACCCTCTCTCCAATATTTGGGCACTTGACCCCTATGTCCACACAATCCTATGAAGCCTGATGATTCCCACGAATGCCGTCTCATGGTTTAGAGTTTAGGATGTAAGGTTCCTTGTGGCCTCAGGAAAGGTTTAGGGTTTAGGGTGGCCTATGGTAATTATGCCTAATGCATACGCTCTAAAAATCGGAATCTTGGAGAAGCTCCACGGAAAGTTGAGAAAACCCAGAAAGACCCACTGATTCGGGAACTCCTTGCAGCACCCTAAGCTCTCCAATCCCGAAAAAGCCCCAATCCCTGAATCCCTTAACCTCCTCAAAGTCCTACAGCACTCTGTAGGGCCTAGGGTTTGGGGATTATAGGGCTTGGGGTTTGAGGTTATGGTCCCCCTTGAGTAGGTCGAATATGGCTATGGGTATACTAGAATAAGATCCCCATATACCCCATATTCTATCTACTTAGGACTATAGGATGTAGGGACACCCTTAACCCTAAGCCCTAAACCCTAAATCCTAAACCCTAAACCCTATAACCCTAAACCCTATAACCCTAAATCCTAAACCCTTAACACTATAACCCTAAATCCTAAACCCTAAATCCTAAATCCTAAACTCTATAACCCTAAACCCTAAACCCCCTTAACTCCAAACCTCCCAGAGTCCAGGGCCCCTGGCTGACCCAGCCACGACGCGGACCCTCCCCAGAGATGAGCTCGTAACAAAGGCGGCCCTGATGCTAGCTCAAATTGTAGGGTTGAGGGTTTAGGATTTAGGGTTGAAGGTTAGGGTAGGGTTTAGGGTTGAAAGTTTAGGGTTCAGGGTTTAGGGTTCGGGCTTTAGGGTTGGGGGTTTAGGGTTTAGGAATTACAAGGTTTAGGAATTAGGGTTTAGGCATTAAGGTTTAGGAATTAGGGTTTAGGATTTGGGGCTTAGGGTTTAGGTTTAGGAGTTATATCAGGATTTGCGGTTTAGGGCTTAGGGCTTAGGGACACTACCTCCAATGAAGGAGAACCAAATGGAAAAGAACATGGAGAATGACACGTGGGAGTATGTAAGGACAAACGGTCACAGCTCAAATTTCCGGTGAGGCACGGGGCATTGTAATGATTAAAGTTGCATTGTTTGGGAGTACAATACAATAGGGGGTCAAAGACTATCAGTAGAGTTTGGGGTTTGGAGTTGAATGTGGGACCCTCCGCAATCTTTGCGACTCCAGCTAATTGTCCTACTTTAAACCTTGGCTCAACCCTAAATCTCAAACCCTCAACCCTAAACCCTAAATACATCCCTAAACCCTGACCCGCTCTGGCGAATTCATGTAGCCTAAACCCCTAAACCCTAATTATGGGGTACTCGGACCCTGTGGGTAAGCGTGTCGTGAGGATGTCTGCGAGGTAGTCTTACGATGGTCATGTAGCCTAAAGGTTCCATCTACCTACATAATATTGGGTTTTAATTTTCAGGTTTAAAGTCCATGTACCTACGTAATATATGCTTTGGGCCAAAGGGGGTTCCTAAAGAGATACTTTGAGGCCTAGGTATACACTATATAGGTACATGCACCCTTTGGGGAGGAGCCTAAATAATTCTGTACATGTAATACAAAACACAAGGACCCTTGTAGGGTTAGAAAATTAAGGTTTAGAGTTTAGAGTTTGGGATGTGACGAGTTTCTGCCTACACATAATTAGACGATCCGCCCTGGGATCTAGCGTAACTTGTCGAGGCAAGCGGAGAAAATATCCTGAGCTCCCTCTAAGGCCGGGCCTAGCCTGACCCCTGAGTATCTATAACCCCTAGGTCCCAAAACTCTTGACCCGAAAACCTGCCTAAACCCTAAACCGTGCCGGCCAATGAATAGGATTTCTTCAAAGCAAGTCTGCTACGGAAAAAAAAACATATCAGGACTTGTTGCTCTCTTGCCCCTATAGAAATGAACACCCTACGTACACCCTAGACCTCTGTAGGGTTTGGGATTGAGGGTTCGGGGCTGAGGAGCTTCCCCTAAACCCTAATTCTGACCCCAATTCCCCTTCAAAGGAAGACCCTTTTTGCAGAACTACGAGCAACCTCGACCCCCCAAAAGGAAGCAAACAGTATCCCCAACCTGGACCAAGCACACCGTAAGCCTCAAAGCCCTAACACCCTAAAAGTCAAAAATCGAAAAACTCCAAACCCCTGAAACCCTAAACCGTAAGCCTTGAACCCTACAAACTAAACCCTTAACCCTAAAATCCTAAATGCAAAGCCCTAAAACCCTAACCCCGCAACCTCATGGGTACCTGGGCCTCTACGCTTAGAGCAACTATCAGGGGGGGCTCAAAAGTTCCAAACCCTCGACAAAAAACTGTGAACCTTCACGGCCGCGCTGCTGCCTCCGCAAACGAAGAAATGCCGAGGCGTGCCAAACACAAGCATCACACAGACAGCACCTCTCGCTTCTCAAGAAGGACCCCTAAGAGGTCTTCTTCCGTGAGCAGCTTCGCTCTCACCCTTGCCTCTGGGAAGAGGTCATTGCCAAAGCGGAACTCAGGAAGCAAAACCACACCTTCTTCAACTTGCGTACTTGTTGCTTCACAGCCTTTGTGAGATTCTTGGCACAAGCCTGTCAGCGAATTTTCGCGAGTTTCCACTTGCATACTATGTAATCCAGCACGCAGTCCTTCGCTTCACGCCGTTCTTGCTTTAGCCGCTCTATCTTCTGGTGCGGAGTTTCCTGTCAGACCCATAACGCCCTGCCAGATTGCAGACTCCGATGGGCAAGGGAGTGGGCAGAGGAATGAAGCTATGAAGCTATGAAGCTATGAAGCTATGATAATGACCTTAAGCCCTGAACCCTAAACCCTAAATCCATCCCTAAACCCTAAACCCTAAAACCTGAATCCTAAACCCTAAATCCTAAACACTAAACCCATTGGGGCTTTACCTTCATGCCACCTTTTGAGCCCTTTGAAGCTATTGGCCTCGTGCAACTCGAGCCGACGTAGCCTGGCACGAAGAATTTCAGGTTCCTTAATGGAATAGGGTTCAGGGATTAGGGTTTAGGGATCTATGGGTTTACGGATTTATGGGTTTCGGGTTTAGGGTTAGGAATTTAGTGTTTAGGGATTTATTGGTTTTACGGGATTAGGGTTTAGGGATCTTTGGGTTTAGGGGTTTATGGACATAGGGATTAGGGATTTATGGGTTATGGGTTTGGGGTTTAGGAGTCTATGGGTTTAGGGATTAGGGGTTTAGGGATTTATGGGCTTAGGGGTTTAGGGATTTAGTTTTAGGGATTAGGGTTTAGGGGCTTATCGTTTTTTTTAGGGATTAGGGTTTAGGGATTATGGTTCAGGGGTTAGGGTTTCCAAAAGTAGGATGAATGGGGAGATGTTGGAACAGTGGATTTAGGATTTAGGATTAAGGGTGGTCATACCATTACGTAGCTGTTCCTTAGAAACCATATCCAGCAATGACACAGGCCTATGTCACATGGATCAGATGTGGGGTTTGTAGGGGCTCATAGAGAACCCTCAGCCCTAAACCCTAAACACAATGAGAAGGAATGTTTCTGTAGGACACTGTAGGGTTTGTCAGGGTTCCGAAGAACTCATAGTAAGTCTCGGGCTTGGCTTGAGGGTTTAGGGTTGAGGCCTTAAGGTTTCAGGTCTAGGGCTTAGGGTCTAGAATGTTGCCTTTGTTTCTCCTGTTCAGGGTTTCCGGCGCTTAGGGTTGAGCGTCGGGATTAAAGCTGTTGGATTTATGCTGTTAGATTTGCCCTGGGCCCGGAACCCTACGTCCGAAACCCTGTTGGACTTTGGGTGCTGGTTTTCGGCTTGAGGGAGGGTACAAGCAATACCTTCATACCAAGTTAAAGAAACCCCAACCCCCTAACATAAAAATTGAACCACATGCTGCAGTAACACAATGAGAGTATTGAATTTCAGGGGGTGGATGGGCTTTAAATACTGTGGGGGGGATTAATTAGTTGCTAACGCCCTGAGACGCGAAATGCATGAAGTCTGAGATATCTCATACGAATTTTGGGGTGGTTGAACCATGTAAGATTGATAGCTTCCGGGTATTCACTTGAAGCCCTAAACCATGAGCCAAGAACCAAACGGAGAATGCCTCATTGCTGTCTATTGAATACTAACGGATCACGGTGCACAATACTATGAACCTTAGATTGGCTTAAGTCTGTACGCAGAAGGTTATATAGGAATTATATATAAGCTAAATTATGACGGGATTATGAAGGGTTGTAGGGGGTTAGGGGTTATGGACATAGGGAGCGAGCGGGATACATGAAACGAGATATTACACCAAAAATCGAGAATCAAAGGAAATATAGAATTGAACATGAAATGGAAACTGAGTATTATTATCGGGGCTTATAAATGCTAAACTGGAAACAGCAACCACAACCGGATGGGAAGTTCTCACAACAGACGCCTCGGTTCGGGACCCCAGAGCAAAAAGGGGACCGCAAACCCCAAACCCTGAAGACTAAACCCCTAAACCTTAAAACCCCCAAACCCAGAAAGCAAGAAATCAGATCACAAAGCCCTACTTCTCTGAACACGCCCTAAAGCCCTACCCTCCCCCAACCTAACATGGAAAGCCTCCTTTTAATGGGACGGCATTCTGTTTACGTTGTTTTCTGGGTTTCTCCTGCTACTTCGGAGAATAATTGATCTCAAACCCTCCCGGATCCAAGACCTAGACCCTGAGCGTTGTTTTGTTTGTTTTTTTTTTTTTTTATGGGTCCATGTTAGTATCGGGCAGGGTGTCGTGCTTACGAATCCCTTGTAGCCTCTAGGGTGCACATGGCTGAATTTCAAGCTTTAGGTTGCCAGTGTTGAGGGGCTTCAAGATTTGGAACAGTGCGCTTGGACCTTGGGGTGTAGGATTTCAGGTTTGAGGTTTCGAGTTTAAGTACCAGAGGAGGGGGGAAGTTAACTACAACCTGCTGAGTAGCTGCAGTTCAAGCTCATGTGTGGGTTTCCTAGTCTAGGCTAGGCTGGTCATGATACAAGTGTAGTTACTAAGTTGGTGTGCAATAACGCGTTCCCGTAAGTTTAAATGCTAGCATCTCATTGGGCGTTGGCAATGAACACATCTTACAGGTAGGCACTGAAGCCGTAGACCCTGAACCTGAAATCCTCCTTCCTAAGCCCTGAAACATGAACCCTGGGTTGAAGATCAAATCCTAAACGCGCGAATCCTGAAACTTAGCACCTTGATACCTAGGCCCTTCACCCTGGTGCACATACATATGTAGATATGCAAACATGTACACACATACAGCCACACAACCAGGCTTCAAAAGGCCCACGTAGACTCCCGTTAACATGATAACTGCCCATCATGGACTCTTTGCCAACATCCATGCTTGCTGGCGTTTAGGGGTCTGGTCATGGCAACCTTAACTCCATGTTGTAGTAGATGTATGCACACATATATACAAGTGCATGTGTAGTTACATATATATATACACATATCGATATAAGTACTTAATATGCACTTTCACCTCAACCCTGTTTGCGGGAACCTTCGGGCAAATCTCAAGTACGGCCGATGCTAAAAATCTGCATGACCCTATATAACCCCATATAATCGAAACCCTAAATCCTCAGCTCTAGTATACCCCTAAATCCTCAACCCTACACCCTTATCTTACCCCTGAACCCCTTGTGTAGTACCCCTAGAAAAACCCAATATAGTCTAAACCCTCTTCCCTGATATTACCCCAAGTCCCCTATGCAATACGAACCCGGCCTGGACCCAATGCCCAGTCGCATCGATAGAGCTGGGGCCGACAGCTCCCTTCCCGTCCTCTAGTGAACATCTCTATGTGTTTCCCTATAGGGTCTAGGGGCGCATCCATGCCTAGTTTCGCAAGGAAAGGACGGCCCAGCGTCTATCAAGTCTGGTGCCGGTATACGCGTGGGCAGTAGTTGGTCAGGATTATTTGGGAGTTTCCCAAAATTAGGGTACCATTTTGGGGGTCCCTATAATAAGGATTATAATATATTACAATATTTTGGGGTCTATATTGGGGACCCCTCATTTTGGGAAACCACCATTTAGAGTTTATCGCGGGCTTTGTGGAGTTCAAGGGCTTGAGGGGTCGAGATGCAGGGTTTAAGGGCATGGCGTTTGGGCCCATGTGAGTAACATTTTTTTGGTGGCTAATTCCAGTAAGATGATATTCCTTATATAAGATACTATACCCCTAAAGGAGGATACCATAGTATCCAGAACTGGATCCTTATCCCTAAATCCCTCAAAGCAAGTGCTGAAACCAAAGCTACCTCGATCTTGCACCCTAAGCCCTAAACCATAAACCCTAAATCCTAAACCCTGAAGCCTAAACTCTGATCAAACCGTAAGCCCTTAAGCCCTAAGATCTAAACCTTGCGCCTCAAATCCGGAACCTGCGCCCACAGTCTTAAACCCTACACCCTGAACCCTAAACCTTTAACCTACATCCCCTATATATCTTTAAAACTAAAGCCTCACGAGGGAGAGCGGGGAAGCGGATCCTGATCATAGCCCCTATGTAATACACCTATAACGTCCCTATATTCGCACGTCCCCGCACCCCGAACCCAAAACCTAAAACCCAAACCCTCAAACCCTAAACCCCAAACCCTAGACAAAAAAAAAAACAAAAAACTAAGCCTAAACACCAAACCCTAAACCCTAAACCTTAAACCGTAGCAGTCCTCACTAGGATGCCTTCTGGATTGGTGCCTCCGATGACATCCCACTCCTCCTCACGTGAGCAATCCTACGGTTTAGGGTTTGGGGTTCAGGATTTAGGGTTTGGGGTTTGGGGTTTAGGGTTTGGGGTTTAGAAGAATATCTATATGGTAGTTTCCCAAAATAAGGGGACCCCAATATAGACCCCTAAGAACTATAGTCCTTATTCTGGGGACGCCCGAATTGGTACCCCTATGTTTGGGAAACTCCAAAATGCAAAGCCGGAATATGTTGTTTGATGGGGTCTAAAGTTTATGCTGTAGGTAGAGGGATTAGGGCTTGAGGATGAGGTGAAACCCGAAGGCGCCAAGCATACTCCTACCATGCCCCTCAAGTAACGATTAGGGAGGGTTTAAGGTCTATAAGGTTTTAGGTTATTGGGTACAGGAACTTTCTGGAATACTTTCGGCACATACCCACCCGCGACCCGTGACGCGCTGCACCGTAGATCGGACAACTTACCGCCAACACCCCTCGGCCCACTCACAGCACATCCTTAAACCCACACCCTGAATGTCCTAACCCACAAATGCATCAAAACTTACACCCTGCGCACCAAATCCTTAGATCCCAAATTCCTGAACCCTGAACCCCCAATCCCTGAAGGCCCTCCCCCCCAAATGCGACAGCGCGAACAGCAGAGTTTCCTCCTCCTCCTCAGCTGGTTCAGACAGCACCGGCTCAGGCTGCTCCTGTGCACGTACCAGGAGCTCCTCGCAGTTTAGGATAACCTAAGCCCCTGAGGTAAGTAAACAAAAAAAATGGTCCAAAGCCCCTAATAATGGTCCAAAGGGCTATTATTCTACATACTTGTGGGGTCTAGCTAAAGGTTAAGAGTGGGCTTAGTGTGAAAGCCTTATTTGGGCTTATAGGATTTTAGGGTAGATTTTCGCATAGCATTATAAGCACCAGAAGGGAATGGTAACGATGACTATTCCACTGGCTCTAAGTCCCTAGATGCTACCTACATTCGGCCCTAAAGCATTACCCTATATACCCCACTCTACTGGTGATAGTGAATATTCGGGCTTCGACACTATCCTTTGAGCTCAGTCTATGGGTCCTTTGGCAGAATCTTAGTATATTGTTGTCTAGGAACAGTAACATGGTATGTGTATAGGTATCGGCCTAGGCCTCTGGATGTAAGTCTACAGTGGAGGGCTTAAGGTTTCGAACTTGGAGCTAGTGCGTAGTGTTCAGGATCTTAAGGTGTAGGGTCTAGGGCATGGGAAGCAGGCTTCAGTTAGGGCAAAATTGATAGCACACCCCTCGATTATGGGAAGCGGTGGTGGCGGCAGCGGTGGTGTACAGGAGGCGACGGAGGAGGAGGAGGAGGAGGAGGAGCGGCACGGAGGTGTCCGGAATTCAAGACTTTTCGTTCTCCCAAGGAACACTCAAATCCACGATAAGTTTCCTAGATTCTCAAGTCTTTGCATAAACGGAGCGGGTTAAGAAGCATGAAGCCCGTCTAGGTAATTTAGGGTCCCCTCTAGCCAAAACTGCAGACAGGGTCCCCTGTACTCATCAAAGCTCAATGCCACTCTGTGTGTTTTGAGACGTGCAACAGGGACTGTATGTCTTAGTGAAACCCTAGACTTACTCGCGGTTAGTGGGGAGTAAGGGAATATGTCATGTAGGGATTATTTTCCCTGAGTTGTTCCCTACTAACCAACCACAAGTAAGTACAAATTTCTGGAGATATGCCAGGACTCACGCAGGAGTCTCTCCATTAACAGCGTAGGTCCGAAATCCAAAGCCCCACCTCCTGCATCCCGGGTTTAGGGGGGCTACATCCTAGGGCTACATCCTAACCCTCAATCCTAAACAGACCCCATGCTTGGTCCGTAAAGCTGTCTGCCTGATTTCCAACCGTCAGGGGTATCTCAATTAGCTCCACCAAGGGTTAGGGTTTAGGGCATGGATAACCGGAAGGAGCCATGTGCAGTACATGGTTAAGGCCCAGGGGCCCTTCATATCCGTATATACTCCTATATGCTTACGTACTATACCCTGATGTACCCCTATATGCCCCTTCATACCCTGAATAGCGTGCCAGATCGGGCTCGATGTTGGCTTTGGGGCGTTGGGGTGAATGTTCTGCGCAGTCCATGTTCGTGTTGGGCGGCTAAGATTAGTTGAAAGTTATGTTAGGGGGTTGCCAAAATTAGGGGCACCTTGATGAGATTCCTACTATGAGGATTAATCAGGAAAACTACGATATGCCTTTGAAAAATACAAGAGAACCCTTCCGCGCCCAAGACCCTGCCACCTAAACTCAGAACACTAAAACAAACGCGCTGGATGATCCTCCCCTGTATGCTACACGCTTAACCCTGGATCCCACACACCATATATCCTCAAACCTAAGCCCTTTTTGCAAGGCTCCGCCACAGATGCCCCGACCCTTCATGCTCAGAACTGTCAAGATGTGCAGGTCCACAACCTGTGCCAGACCCGCGTAGGGCAACCTCCCAAACAGGATCAAATTGCGCAATGAAAGCCCCATACTGCTGGAGCAGGGCGCGAGCTTCGTTCAGCATCTGGCCCTGGGTCGCGATTATAAGACGCATGGCCTCGAAGCGCGTCACAAGCATTTCAATGCCAGCCTCTGCAGTATCCATTCTGTCTCACAGTCTGTCTGCAAGCACGTTCAGAGTGGTGTTATGGACCCTAAACCCAAAGTTAAGCCCTAAACTCTAAACCCTGTGTCCTTCCCAGCCATCACTACGGACACCCATCCAGAAGAAGGCCCTTGACCTCCGGGTGGGGTTTGCTGGGGAAGTCTTTAGGGTATAGGGTTTAGGATTTGGGGTTTAGGCTCTAAGGCCTGTGGCTTAGGGTTTAGGCTTTTGGGATTATAGGGGCTTGTGTGTAGGGCTTAGGCTTTGTGATTTGGGGCTTAAGGTTCGATTTTGGGCATTAGGGTGTTGGTGGACAAAATCCGGCATGACTTTAGGTATCCTGTAGTACCACAAATCAACGTGTCTGGGTATATGGAGTCTGTACTGCCGCTTTCACTGCTACATAATTGCCTTACCGATGTCTCCCTTTGCTTCCATACCTTATACCTCTACATGTGTATATATATATATACATAATATCTATATATATATATACCTATATGCACATACACATGTGTATGTATATACATATATATGTATACACTGCACATCTATATACACGGTATACTTGGACGGGGCGTGTCTTGCTTTAAATACTTATTCAGCACCTGTACTCAAACCTCAGAAGGCCCCGGAGTCGAGTTACTCAGCTGGTTACAAGCCCCAAACCCTATACTCAAACCTTATAAACCTTAGACACAAAACCTTGCCCCTAAACCCCAAACCTTAGAGCCCAAGCCCTACACCTCAAACAATACCTTAGACGCAAAAGACCCTCAGTTCTAGGACCCTACAGTATAAAGTCAAGAGTTTCCATAGCCATGCTGCTTCAACTTCCCCTCTGCTTCGATTCTGAGTGCCGCATCGCACTTTCCTATTTTGCAAAAGGATAATTGCTGATGATACTATTTTGTTTGAGGATGTATGCTTTGATCGTACTTTACCCGAGAGATCTAAAGGGAGGATCGCCTTTCAAATCTGATGAAAGTACAGAAAG
>CAJNIZ010047713.1:0-13306 GCA_905231905.1 Symbiodinium pilosum | reverse complement strand
TGGCATGCGTACGGAACTTTATGATAAAGAGTTCTGACCCCTGAACCCTAACCCTCTCAAACCCTAGGCCAGCCTTCTTTTAGCCGGTATTGTAGACGGCCCTTGCAGAACTGCAGCTGTCTCACCTTGCATGCCACACTTGAAGGTCTAGGGTCTTAGAGGGTTCGGGTTTAGGATTTAGTGTTTGGGATCTTTGGGGTTTAGGGGATTAGTTCCGTATATCTTGGCACTGCTCTCGTGGCAACTGTGAAGAAAAGGCTCAGCTCACGAAACAGCTCGCAAGACCTCACTTGCGCAAGGACTGCCAATAATTAGCGACAATGAAATGCCAATCCCTTAGCCCACTTCAATTATAGGTTCAGAGCATCACCGGTTCGGGATAACCCTGAGCCCTAACCCCTGAATCCTTAAATCCTAAACACTTATCGGTTGCTTCCTTGATTCGCCATGGTCCGGTGGTGCATGACTACAGGCTGTAGCCACGAGCCCTCCGTGAGCACCATGAGAGACATTACCCCCAATGCCCTCGATGATGGAAATTGAAACTTGGATTATGTAGTTTAGGTTTTAGGGCTCAGGGGGCTTTATAGAAACAATTTCTGATATTATGATGCACGAAACCACGTGTCGCTGAGTGTGACACCTGTGGGCAGAGATCAGCGCGTTTCTTTGGGGGTAAAACAGACGGAAGAATCGGATGCTACCCTACCAAGCCCAGCAGGTTCCCATGGTACTCTGTCCGCTAATCCAACTCTGACCCATCCACTTTCTAAACCCTACTCTCCCCAATCCATCCCACCGTAAACCCTACGTCATGAACCCCACATCCTATATCCACCACCCTGAACCGCCAATAACTACAATACTACACTCTAAACCCCAAACCAAAAACTCTCAACCCTCAACCCAAAACCCCTGCACCCTGGACGCTTAACCTACCCGATTTCCAAACCTAGGAAACATACTGCTGGCCCGAAACCTTTAAACATCGTCAAGCATGTCACGAGTTTATATACTTTGGTGGCCCAGGCAAACCCCAAAACGCTTAACCCAAAAACCCAAAGCCTAAACCCTGAATCCTTAAGCCCTAAACCCTAAAGCCTACCCAGTCCCTCATGCCTGCACCCTAGAAACTAAACCCTAAGCACTAAACCCTAAACCCTAAACTCTAAGCCCTAAACCCTAAACCCTGAACCCTAAACCCTAAGCTCTGAACCCTAAACCCTGAACCCTTATAACCTGAAACCCACAGGCGGCCTTTGCACCAATCGCCAGCCTCTCTCCCAAGGCTTCGGATCGCAGCTCATGGCCCACCCTGCAGAGAGCCAGAAGGCTTAGGTTTCAGGGTTTAGGGCTTAGGGTTTAGGGTTTAGGGCTTAGGGTTTAGGGTTTAGGCCTTAGGGTTTAAGGCTGAGAATTGAGGGTTGAGGGGTTAAGGTGTAGGCTTTAGGGCTTAGGGCTTTGGGCTTAAGGTTTAGGGCTTGGGGTTTAGGGGGTAAGGTGTAGGGTTTAGGGCTTAGGGTTTAGGGTGTAGGATTTCTTGCGCCAGTTGCCTTCCAGGGGTTGGAGACATGAGAAATCACCAACGCGGAATTCCCTTTTCAGCAAGATGCGGGTCTTGACTTAGGTAGTTCTTTCTCGGTGGTGCCGGTGATCCTACGGTGGGTACGAACGAAGTACCCTGAACCTTGTGGATTATGGTACTATAGTAACCCCGAAGAGACCAAGGTCATGCAGGAAACCCAACCCATCTCCCCAGGCGAGACACTTGCTCTTCTTCTGGTTTTCCCGCCTTGAAACCAACGTCTTACACAGCAAGCAGAGCGCGTCTCACACTAGGATAAACAAACTAGATACCAATAGTATGAGCCTAAGTATATAGCTTCAAAATCCTTATGGTCCCTCTCAGAGGCTTATAGCGGTTATATAGGGTTTAGGGTCTAGGGAATCATTGAGACGGAAATGGAAACGCAAACATCAATGACAACCGGAGTTATATAGGTGTGTAGAGAGATAATTGCCAATCAGTGTGGTCCTACTAAGATGCGGTACTTGTGCAAGATTTCAAAATGCTATTGATAACAATGTAGATGGCTTGATCGCATCCAAGGCCCTCGCCGGCTTTTGGTACAAGATTCTTCCTGCTGATGCAAATCTGGTCTCAGAAGGTGCCATGAAGGTAGGCGGGCTAAAGGATCCCTAGCTAACCCCTATATTACCCCTAGAACAACCCTACATTAACCCTTAACAAGCCCTATATATTACCCCTAGATAACCCCATTAAACGGGGTCCTATAGTAGACTCCATTTGGTGGGGCTTATTTCCTCTATTCCACCTCCCTCTACCTCACCTGTTGAGGCCTCTGATGCAACCCATGGACTATTGTTGTCTTCCCCAAGGACCCAAATAATGGGGTCCCTTTAAAGGGTTCTAGGGGGATCGCAAAGACTGGGGTATCAGTGCCCGAATACTGTAATCTGAATGGCATTTGGGACCTAGTTTAGGTCCTTGGACCCTTAGGGTTCCCCTTCTTCCCACGCCACTTGCGCGGGGAGTTGCGGCTGATGATGCTGCTTGATCCCGTGGGCAGGGCAGCCGCAGAACAAGTGCTGTAAAAGTGTAAACGGCTTCAATCGCGAAGGCTTCAGTATAAGGTAAAATCCATGGGCCCCCATGCTTCTAACCTTAGAATTACAGCACGTACGATTGTCTGAACTTTATCTCCCTGGCGCCCTAAGAAGAGACTTCGGAAAGCCGCAAAGGGTGCAAAGCATAACAGTATGGGTTTGCCGTTTAGGGCTTCCTACAAGACCCAGATTCTGTTCCAGGAACTTCCCGTAATTATGATTTGGGTAAGTACTACCTACAGTGGTAATTAGAGCATCATGGCAAGCAACATATTCGCATGGCCCCACGTGGACACCAAGGTTATGGACACTTCTTCAGGTTTCCTACCTTTAGTATGCGAGCCTCCATATACTTTAAATGCATACTGCACGCATTACCTTTCCTCCGACGGGGTTTAGCAGGTAGATGTATGATAAGAACCCTGAAAGCCAAGTACATATTTGGGCCGTCCGCCCTAACACGACAAGGTCTCCTGCCTCACGATTATCCCATCGGGATTCGAACCTCAGCAGGGTAGGGGGGTCGATAAGGATCTACATGATCCTATGATATCAAACCCGAGCAAATCTGAAGATTCATGTACGGAATGTCGTGCAAGAGTTGTCAGTGTCAACAGCACATTACTGTGTGTACATGAGATATTGCCTGGACATTGCGACGACCCGCTAACAGTCTATAAAAGGGGTCATATCAAGAGCTCTTTTCAATCACATTCAAATATCATCCAACTGTGAACGTGGGGGCAATATCCAATGTATGCATATATCTATATATACGTATGTTGAGCGCCTACTGTAATTTTCGGACTGGGTTGCGCTGCTTTGCAAGTCTATTCCGTTGGATTAGGGTGTTCCGGTACGCCTGGAGTTCCTCTAGTTTAGGGTTTAGGGTTCACTTGAGAGTAAAGTAAATTACCCCCAAGCCACTATGTTGAAACTTCCATCTGATAGAGCTGATTTGGGGGGGGGGGAGGCGGGGGGAATTTAGTGGCACCCCTAAACCCTAGTGGGCAGGGAGGATGGTCCATAACCTTTCAGGTGAACGGCCTAAAAGCTTGGCTCAACCTTAGTTGGGAGAGACGTTGGACAATTTCATGTCAATGTGAACATGCGCTATAGCCAAGGTGATTACATAGGCAATGGGGTTTAGGGCTTAGGGTAGGGGATTATGTAGGGTAGTATTTTGGGGGTTATTAAGGGGGATACTAGGAGTTTAGACTATAGCTCATATGAAGAGCCGCCGGCGAGGAGTGACATCATGCATAAGTTAGGAATCGCCTGCATGCTGTTCCCACCAAGTCCATCTGTTCTGGTACCCCATCTTCACAGATACCGTGTTGATTGCCGGCAGTGAAGAAAATCAGCAGAAAGGTCTCTGCTGGTCAGAAGCTGGGTCATACGCAAGCGGGTCGAGCAAAGCTAAGGTTGGGTGAAGTGCCACAAACAGCAGGTTAAACAGCAGGTTAGGGTTTAGGTTTTAGGATGTAGGGTTTCTGGCAATCATGAGTATAATCATGTAAGTATAGGGCTCTGAATGAATTGTACGCTTAGACAGAGATAAGTCATGGTTTTATATGACAAACGTCTCCATGAAGTTCTGGTACGCGGGGTATCAGTGGCTTGAATCGCATCCGCTCCTAGTAGCTACACTAGACGATAACCCTAACCCCTAAACCCTATCCCTAAACCCTAGTCCTTATACCCTATACCTGCAACCTGGAGATGGGTTGAATGGCTGATATCCACCCTGAGCCTCGAACCCTGAAACCGAAAACGACACCCACATTCCCATCCTTCACCGTAAATCTCTAAGATGTATTACACCCGAGTCCATCCAAATCAGGGGGTTGAGGGCTAAGCCCCTACGGTAGCCCTACCCCCAGGCCTAACCCTTAACCATCTCTTCAAAATCCTTGGTCCAAACCGCAACTCGGCCCCTTAGCCTTGCTTCAACTTCACCCACAAGCTACAAACCGACGAATCCCCTTCCCCTGATATCCCTGATATTGAACCCCCCACCCCCCTAAAAATATCAAATACTCCCATTACATGGTTATAATATATAGGGAACCCCCCACCCCCCCCCCTAAGATTAGATATTCCCATTCTGTGGTATGTCATTATATAATGGGAGTATTCAATATAGCGGGGGGTGGGGAAACCCTAAACCCTAAACCCCTAAACCCTAAGTTAATGTTAGGGGGAAGGGATTCTACAAACAACTGAGCCTTCAAAGGCTTGCAGCTCCAGTCCCTGAAGCCGGCATCCTATGAAGCCCGCAGCACTGAGCCCTGAACCCTACTGCCTAAACTTTCAACTAGGGTTTAGGTTGGGTACTGCCCCCACCCAGTAACAGTCTATATTAGGGGTCCTTTTATGGGCTATATATAATCATATTACAAGTATTCCCCAACTGTTACTGAGTGGGGGCAGTACCCAAGGTTAAGTTGAGGCTAAACCCCAATCCCTAAACCCTAGACCCTAAACCCTCAATTGTAAGTAATTCCTCACCCCAATTGACTTAGCTGTCTTTAGGACGCCCCCCACAAAAAAGAAACTTTCAGCCTCCCTATTCAAGAAAGTAGTCAACCCAAAAAGTTAAAGTCCGAACAGTTCAATCTAAAAACCCAAACCCATTCGCTGCCTCCGCACACGATCCATAGCGGCTCGGCGGAGCTTTGCAGCTCCGCCTCCCTCGGCTCTACCTAAGGGACTGAAAGGTGTTAGGTTTGGGGGGGATTTAGGGTTGTATGTTTTGATGGATTTAGGGTTAAGGGTTTAGGGTTTTGAGGAATTCAGGGTTAAGGGTTTAAGGTTTGAGGGATTTAGGGTTAAGGGTTTCTAGGGTTAAGGGTTGAGGGTCTAGGGTTTAGGATTGAGGGATTTAGGATTGGGGTTTTGAAGTGTAGGCATTGGTGAAGGGTTCCCTGTTTCAAGGTATATACCCTACCTTTCTCAAGTGCTTAATTTTCACATACAGAAACTACTGGACATCAAGTCAGGTATTACAAGCAAGGGGTAGGGCACCGGAGGTCTAGGAAACTTGTAACCCCAAAGCTTTTAACGCTTAAAACCTACACATCCCATCCCGCTTCATCGTCGCCAGACGAAGCAGAGATGCCATCTAATCTTACAGCAGTACTCCTCACCAAATTTCGGATATAGAAGCTCCAGCTGTTGAAATTAGGTATACTTTGGGTGCTTTGGGGGTTAGGGGTTTAGGAGGGTTCAGTAAACAATAACCGTATGCCTGGAAGTCTTTGTAATATAGTAGTCCTTTTATCGAGACTTGTTTGTCGGGTGGGTATTTTTGTTGCACGATACTGACGATACTATTAAATGGTAACCCTTCTAGTTTGGGTTCCTCTATGAGAGGCTGTCAAAACAATCTCTATGTCATCCTTCATAAGGACCCTTCAACCCCTTCTAATCCGCTCCCCCTAGTATTAACCCCCCCCACCCCCCGCCCCCTAATATCAAATACTCTCATTATATAATGATGTACCACAGAATGGAAATATTTCATCTTAGGGCGGGGGGTTGCGGGGTTTAATATTAGGCGGAGGGGATTAATCACTCTTGACCCCCAGGGTCCCAAATCACAACAACAACCTCTTCAGATGTGTAGTTGCAATACCAAAAGGTCCTAAGCAACCGTATGGGGAAGATCTACTCAAAACATGTAATTTCGGAAGTTTCGACAGTACTGCGTAAGCCAACCTTTGTGCTGTGTAGGTACTTTGGACCCGTTGAGTCGAAAAGAAAACACGACCCTAGACATCCTCAGTGTCTGTTTCATGCTCCGTTTGATTTTCCATTTGATTCCCACGAGCCCTCAACCCTAAATCTCAAACCCTAAACCCTGAACCCTAAACCCTCAACCCTCTACCCAGAACCTTTAACCCTGAATCTTAAGCCCTAAGGGATGACCCTGAAGTCCTAAACCCTAAGCCTGAACCCTGAACCTGAAATCCTTAGGGCTTAGGGTTTAGTCATTTAGGGTTTAGGGTTTAGGGCTTAGAGATTTAGGGTTTTGGAGGTACTTCAGGCCCTTTCGGAATGATTCTGCACCTCAAAGTTGTTCTTTCGGTTTCACACCTACCAGATACCAGATATTGAAGGGGCCAAGACGTATATGTATACAGTATATATGTATGTACATATATATATATATATAGTCCGGCTACTATGTTTTAGGATTTAGGTTTAGGGGGCTGGATTTGGTGTTTGGGGTTTGGAAATGATGGAAAGTCAGATGGACAAGAGCATGGCACATGAGCCGAAAACTAGGTCTATCTAGGGCTTCTGCATAAGACTTATAGTGACTGAAAATTATCAAAGTGTTGGTCCTAGATTCATTGTATAATTTTAGTACAGGGTGCCTCAAACAGACCTCGTACTTTGCTAGGCCCCTACATTGAGCGCGTAGGGTGTCTACAGAACGTAGCGCGGCTCCGAAGATAGCGCGGGTGGGAACGATAGACCACGAAAATCTTCTCGTACAAGCAGCACAAAACCTTTTCAGAACGAGCCCTAGAGCTTAAGCCCTAGACCCTAAACATTAAACCCTAGACCCTGAGCCCTTAACCCCAAGCCCTCCCTTAGGGGATTGTCTATATTTTGTCATGGCGCCTGCGAAGGACCCCCGCTTTAAGGCCTCACTGTATGACGATCGTTACCCTGTTGTCTCAGAGCAACAGCGTCCCTGCCTGAGCCCCAAAAGTATGTAGAAAAAGTAATATAGCATTCTGGACCATTTATGAGGATTTTGGACCATTGTTTTATCTACTTTTGGGGTTTAGGTATTGCAGTTATAGCATTATTAAGATACGGGTGCACCCAGCATAAAAGGCTACCTAAGGTGAATTCAGTTGTAATTGATGCTTAGCCCCCGAACGTCTCATCTTTAGGTCTTCGGATATGGGTGCCGTTGCCCTGAAGCCCCAAGTACTGAAATGACAGAGCTTTCTCCCTTGAGACTACAGTGTTCAGTACCTAAGCCCTGAACCCTAACATCTTGTTGCATTAAACCCCGAAATGCGATACCCTCAAGCGCTGGATCTTCAATCCTGATCCCTGAGCCCAAATCCGCAACCCCAAAACCTAAACCCTGTACGCTAAATCAACAACCCCAAACCCTAAACCCGGAAGCCTTTGTCCCAAGTCCACAACCCCAAACTCTAAATCCTGAACTCTTTACCCCAAATCCACAACCCCAACCCTGAAACCCTGAACCCTGTACCCTAAAGCCCTCACCCTAAAACCTAAAGCCAAAATCCTGAGTCCTGAGCGCCGTCCGACATTCTGCTGTGGCAAAGCTTCCTGGCGAGTGGCCGGGTTTAGGGATCCACCCCAAACTCGAACTTAGGATTCAGGTTTAAGGGTTTATAGGGATTTGGTGCTTTTAGGTTTCGGATTTGGGGTTTTGGACTTTGGGTTTGGGTTTTTAGATTAAGGCGTCGAGTTTGAAAGGATGCAAGGCTTGGGGTTTAGAATCAGGATTTAGGGGTTTAAGGTCTAGGGTTTAGGATCCAAGGCTTACCTAGGGCTTAGGGGCTTAACGCTTAGGATTTCGGATTTGTGGGGATTAGAGCGCAAACAAATCAGAGAAGGTATTTGCGTTCATGTAGGAGTCTGGGGTTACCGGCTACACGCGAACGACTCTTCATACCTCTACTACTGAAAAAAGCTGCATGGCCCTAAGTACCTTATTGATATCAACCCTATACCCTAGGCCCTAAACCCGAAATCCTAAACACTAACTAAACCCTAAACCCTGTAAACCCGAACGGTTGCTTACAGGGACTCGCTGATTACCTTCAGCGCATGGAGGACCTCCACCACATCTGCAGGGGAGTCTTGGAAAGCCAACAACGAGGGGAGGGTTTCCACGCTGATTAGGGTTTAGGGTTTCCAGAAGGTTGCCAAGTAATTTTCTGTCGAGGACGCGGCCTTATTCAGAGTACGCAGTGAAGACGCCGCAGTCTCCGAGACTTTTTGTGCGCTCCACCCTAAGGCCTGAACCCTAAGCCCTTTACCCTAAACTCTTAACCCTTGAGCCCTGTAAACCCCACCATCTGACGGGTTTGCCTACGCCCCCCATACGGCAACATGCCAGCAAGCATCATGTGGATCGTGGCTGGAAAGCTGAGACATTGCAACTAGTTGGCATCAGCTTTACCTTGTCGCCTCTTTTGGGGTGTGTTCTTGTAAGCCCTAAACCCTAAACCCTGTCCTGTAAGGAAACCATGGGGACCGCATGGAAACAGAGAAGGGCCATGCAGCCCCTTGGGGGGAACTTTGAGGGGAACGACATTACTACGTGGCACTTAAGACCCCTTCTAAGGGATAACCTTTAGGTACCTATAATAGGAGTAAAATAAGGGACTCCCCAAGGGTTAAGGGTCTAAGGTCCAAGCTAAATCCTAAGGAGATTAGAGGTACAACCCCGGAACTCTGGACTCTCGGCACCCGCTATGGTTTAGTGTTTAGGGTTGAAGAAAAACCATGCATGACCCCGAGTACCTTACATCTTCGGGAATTATGATAGTCGAACTTAGCTAGGGTAAAGCAGAAATTTTGGTATCAACAGAATTAATCATGGACTCCCCCAAACTATTCCTTAGTTTGGGCACCCACCCACTAGTCCTGACCACAAGAGATACTGCTATGATCACCTATATCATAGTACAGTCCCTATCTGCAAAGTACAGTCCCTATCTGTTCCTATAAGACCCTGTGTCATAACTATCCATCTCGAACCATGGTGTTAATTGATATTGAGGCTCGTATCGTTATGTACGACTGGTTGTTTCTCGTTGCCAAAACGGAACGCTGGATCAGATCTGCAAACTACCCAATGGACAAACTAGTTTGGAAACCCCGAGGCCGCCATGCGGTTTAGGATTTAGGGTTCAGGACTTAGCATTTGAGAGTCTAGGATTTCATTGTCTAGGATGTAGAATTGGGGCTTTAGGATATAGGGTCTGTGGTGGGTTTGGGATTTAGTACGAATGGTGTATTTTTGGGATTTCGTACGCGGGGTGTAGGTTTGGGTTTTAAGTGGTCTCGGGTTCAGGATTCAGGGTCCCTATGGTCGACTCACCTCCGTTCAAAAAAAAAAACACGCCTCGCGCTCGCCACTAGCCGGCAGGTTCCATGTTAGTTTTCATGTAGATAAGGGGGGTGGCCTAAGGGGGGAGGTAACCTGGTAGTCTCCAATACACCTACCCCACCCTTAATCCTCTCTTGCTCCCTAAGGCTCCCTTAACTTCCTTAGTACCTATCCCCCTTGGACCTACCCCTTTCAAAGACAAGGTAAGTCAGTTGGGGCAGGGTAGAATTTTCCGGGTAGGCATTCTCAACACAGTTTCCCATACGACTGCTGAAGGCAAAGGACTGCTGAAGGCAAAGTAAGGCATTGCACATAGCAATCGTTGTTATATATGTATGTGTGTGTATGTGTGGGGATTTTCTTTATGGTCGTGCGCTGTTCACCACAGTAAGCCTGAACCCTGAACGCTCAAATCTACGTACTTGGAAAGTCAGGGGAACCAAGTAAGTAGACCCTAAAAAAAACCCTGAACCCTTAATGAGGGATAACTGTGGTCATTACAAGGCTCATCACGGCTATAGGTATACTTACGAAGCCAACCAACTCCCTAAAGACGACCCCAAACTTGAACCCTTAGGGTTCAGGGCGTTTAGGGTGTTTAGGGTATAGGGTCTTTAGGGCTTAGGATTCTTAGGGTTTCGGGTAAATTCGGCCTCAGCCTCCGTCGTCGTCGGAGTCGGACTCTTCACCGTCGTCGCACGCGTAATCGCAGTTGACGTCTGTCAAGATTGGCACCAGCATGCACCTTGGTCCGACCATGAAAGCCGTAACCCTAAACCGTAAGCCTAAGCGCTAAGACCTTGATAAGCCCCAACAACCAAACTCAACCCTAAGCGTGTAGGGCTTTAGGGTTTTGTGGGTTTTGGGGTTGAGGGTTTGTAGGGTCTAGGGTATAGGGTTTTGGAATGTGGCGTTTATGGCTTTAGGGTCTAGGGCTTTAGGGCTTTAGGATCTGGGGTTTGGGGTTTGGGATTCTGGATTCAGGGCTTAGGGTTTGGGACCCCCGAATTGTGCAAAGTTGGTACCGCAAACGCCGCCATCAATCCATGTAGTGGTACAGCGCTTCTCGCTTCCATGAAACTTAAGTCTCAACCCTAAACCCTAAATGGGAAGCCCCAGACCCTGAACCCCAAACCCTAATAGATTCCAATTTCAAACGGTCCGAAACCCTAAATCCTAAATTCCCAAGACCAAAATCCACAATCACAAATCCGAAGCCCAAAGCTCTGAATCCGAAGTCTTTCAAGCTTGTGACAATGTCCGTGGACCCATGGCCTTCAGGCCTGCATTCCCTCCCGAAGAATGAGGGTCCCTGTAAAGGGGTTCTAGTGAGTAGGTAGGTGTGTATAGGGTTTTGCAGGGCTTAGGTTTAGGATTCTACAAAATCTGTAGGGTTCAAGCTTGACCCAATTTGGACGGAGTTGTGACCATCGTTTTGTTGCCTTTGCTTGGAGGCTTGAGGTTGTAGGAACTGCAGTTTAAGTTTTAGGATTTATGGTTTAGTTTTTAAGGTTATTGGTCGTTCAGGATTGATAGGGTTCAGCCTCTAGGAATCAGACCCAGGTCTTACGGTTCAGGGTTCCGGATTTACGGCTGAGCGTGAAAAAACAAACGCTGTGGTGCCCACTCTGGGGGGGTAGGTGGGGGCTTCACAGCATCATGGATCCCGTAAACTCTAAACCCTAAATCCCTAAACCCTAAACCCCAAATCCCAAAACCCTAAGCCCTAAACCCTAAACTAGGGGCTCCATGGATCTAAGCAGCCTTCGCGGATTTGGGGATATGGGGGTTTCCAAAACCTGGTGTCCGCCTAATGCCTCTGGAATGCTTGTTGAAGGCAGAGCCAAAAAGGGAAAGGGCTTAGGGTTTAGGGGCATCCATTTTTTGAAAAATTCCCGAAAGGTTAGTCACATAGCTGAGCGCTTATCACGTCGGCATTTCATTTGTGTCTCAACTGTACTTGTAACTGCCCTAGACCTAAAACCCTAAACCTAGCAGAAAACAAACATGTTCTTCTAGGCAGGCTGCCCCATATGGACCCCAAAATATGACACCCGATGCAGCTTTACAATATGCACTCACTACACGCGTCTTAGGGGTTTCGGGAGGTCGTTTATACATGGCATCACAGGAAACCTATACACTGAGTGCAGCCACCTTGCGCTACCAGTGTAATTGCGGGCCCAAAACGAATATAAGCAAACACATACAGAAGTTACAGAAGGATAGTCCGTTTAAGCCCCTTATAGCCAAGCCCGGTACAGGGAGGGATATCCGCCCAAAAATTGTGCGACCCTACGGCTCTACGTCTATAAATGATACCTACGTGGGCCCCAATGTAGGTATTATTCATAGAACCTGCTGCATTGGGTTATTTGGAGCCCTGGTGTACATCAAAAAAAGTCAACCCTAAACCCTAAACCTTTGTTGTAGCCACGGCGCGCCACAATCTTGTTCAAGTGCGCATATATCTCGTCGTCGCTCATCACCATGGTTCCCTGGGCTTACACAAGGTTTAGGGTTTAGGGAGTTACAGAACTATACTTCGAACTATACTTATACATCCCATTACTGTAACTAATAGGACCCATTCCTATTTTCACCCCCTGGACCCATTCCTATTTTCACCCCCTCATAAGTTAGCCATAATCCAAGTTCCAACTTAGGGGCTCCACGTTGTAGGGTTACAGGGTTTCAGGGCTCAGGGCCTAAGGGTTTTCCCAACAAGGAGAATACAGGGCTCATATAAATACCAATGTCTTTTTGAAGCCCTTTAAGTACCTCATACCATACCCATGTAACGTAAGTTATAGGAGGAAATACAGGTAGGACTACACCATTTGATCTTTTTCCGGTCCCTACACTTGAACCCTAACTCGTGTTTTACGGCCCCTAAAAAGTGTATCCAAAAAACCAAAGTACTGCACGTCTAGATCCCTTGCATTTAGGGAAATCTTTGGGTTGGCCAGCCCCGAACCCTCAACCCTAATCCCTAAACCCTAAACTCATGGCATAGGCCGCCCACCTTCGATGTTATGCCCCTCGACATTGATGGGGCGGCGCTGGTTTTTTTGCGGGGTGGATCCTGGGGGGGTCTGGGGGGTCCAGGGCCTCCTCTGCGAGCGAATTTCGGGACCAGCAGGCCTGAGAGCCTGGCTCAAATTTTTCAAACCTTTCCAAAACAGGCCTGCCAGGGCCTCCCTCGTCTCAGCTCCCAGGCGAGCCTTTTGCCAGGCTTGCCTCTTGCCCTCCCACACAAGGGCCTTTCAGGGGCCTCAGGGCCTCTGCAGGACAGATTCATTTCGGAGCCTGATGGACAAAGTGTCGATGCCCAGCCTTGAAATTTCTGAGATGAAGTAATTATGTTTCTGAAAATTCCTGAGATGAAGTAAGTATATTTCTGAATACTGTTAATGACCAAGATGGACTTAACTGAGTTTAGGTCCTAAACCCTGAAAGGTATAGGTTTGGGTGGTGGGCCGCCTGGACGGCGTGGGGTGGGTGAGTTGTGAGATGGCCCTCCACAATCAGGCCATGGCTGCGATTCGCAAGCAACAGAACGGC
>CAJNIZ010047712.1:15526-35225 GCA_905231905.1 Symbiodinium pilosum | reverse complement strand
CCCCACAGCGCACCGCCCTCAAAACTTAAACCTTCTGGCGAAGCTTGTATTCTACGAAATCACTAGATGAGAGGGCTGAAAATACAAAACCGCGGCCGCTCGATCCCCGAAATCATTGCTGCAAAAGAACCGGCAAGGTCGTGAGCCTGGCTTCCCAAGCAGCAAAACAAGCAACGCACAGGGATTCAGGTTTCTACAGGGGCGGCTGAAAATATGGGTAAGCCTTGATGTACCACAGAACTCTACGACCCTGAATCAGATCTTCATATAGTCTCTGTCTTCTGGGGCATCGGGTTGACTGGTTGTCTGCTATTGGAAATCGGTCAACATTCCTCGGTGAAGATTCTAAGAAGCTTGACGAATCTTGCAAGCACAACCTAGTGCGTAGACGCGAGTCCTTGCAAAGCACTGCATAGCAAAGCTTCTTCTGTTTGGCCCTGGCAAGTCTCTGCCTTAATAGGCCAGCCATTCAAACTCCCTGATAGACTTGAGGCCTCCAAACTCACGCACTCAAACATGGGACGTTCACATCAGCCTCGAGAAATTGCTTACGATCCCCATGAGCCCAACACAATGCCACTACACCTTCAAACCTAGACCCTAGACCCAAAACCACCAGCCATGAGCCCCCGTGCCAAGCACCAAAGCCACATGCTCATCCTGGGTCACGTGGCACATCTACATGCCTCAAAGCATGGCGGACATGAATTCCATCTTTCCCCATATATGATCCCAGCCACGGATGGCCACAACGCGGGAAACCCTGCATTGCATGCAAGCCGGGTAGCAGGGCTGCAGAGCTAAGCACAGATGCCAAGTGGACTGCCGTGGGAAACGCCAGACCCTCCTGGCAGTCAGGTGTTCTTGTGGAAGGCAGTAGACTGAAAGCATGTAGCCAAAAGTGACCTTCTTGCAACACTGCTGATGGCCTCTGCTCATTTTAGGTACCAAGCAGTTCAGCACAATGTAGGAGAGAAATGCATGTAAGGAGCTGAGCATCTCACACAGTGGCAGGGAAACTTGAACCCTTGCCTCCAGCTGACACAGAATATTACAAGAAGTCTACTAGACATCTTCAAACCATACTCATGACGAAAACTGTCAACATCCAAAAGGCTCAAAGTGGCCTGTAGATGATCTCGCTTGCGGCTTGCTTTTGTTCCGGTTCACACTTACTAGGTATCTCTTCCCGAGAGGATGCGCCTGTCGAGAGTCCATGACGGGCTTGATGATCTCCACTCGGGCCTGGCCAGCACATATAATACCCTTGGGAATGGAGAATCAAAAATGATAAATGGTAAATGAAATCGAAACTGGGCGTATGTAGGGATGATATAGGATTGGGCTGCAAGGGTGCTTTTTGAAGATGAGAGAAGAAGGCTTGGTCAATGACGTAAGGGGCCGGGAGAGCCTAGCACAACCACCACCAATTTGCAATAGTGACGCTTCCTGAGATTACGATGGTTCAAGACGAACAGCGATGATAGCTTGCAACACTTCTTTTGGAGCGAGGCCAACCTTGCAACCGCCTTCAAAAATATCTGAGCTCTAGTCCAAACTCCTCGTATCGCCCTTAATAAGCCCTGTAGTGGTCCCCGATATAACCCCCCATACAACCAGCCTTTCAGGAGTTTAGACTACAATTCATATGCGCAGGAATGCAAGGCGCACTGCAGAGAGGCTTGGAAAAAACACAGAAACGACGTTGGCACGTGAAAGTCGATAGAGCCGAAACCTCAAACAGAAACATGCCTTGGTTCTGGCAGACGCACCAAAAACCCTGTATCATCTATACTACACTCCTAGGGTAAACCGTTTCTTGTCATTTGAAGGACTCCAACGAAGACAATCCTCGCCCCTGCCCGAAGAACCATGAAGCGCACCGCGGCCGCAGCGAGGTAGAGCGCAGCCGAAGCCAAGATCAGGGCTGCAAAGTCAAAGCCTGGAGTGGCACCTGCAACTTCTGGGGTTTAGGAGTTTGGGGCTTAGGATGCTAGGGCTTTGGGATTCAGGGCTTTAGGCGGGCTTGGGACAGAATGTAGGCTTCCTGGAAGGGCTTGGGCTTCACAGCTACGAGCACAGTCCGCCTCAGAGGAATGGAGCATGTTGCTGGTGTCCCTGCGCTCAAATGCCATCTACTATGTGTTGTGGATGACGATTATTAACGTTTGAAGGATCCAAGCGTTCTAGGGTGGAGGGACGGAGAGCTCATCATTCAACATCTCAGCTTTCAAAGTCTTGCGATTCAGGCCTTCCTGGCTCACAGATATGCACTAGCTTGACGACTTGTGGTTCCAAGTTTTTTTTCAGGGAGTCAGGGCTTTTGGAGTCATGGGTTTGGAATTTAAGGTCGAGGGGTTCAGGGCCTGATGTGCGAGAGTGCAATCTTCATGGCAGGCTTGGAGTCTAAGCAGCTATCACTACATGTTCAGGGTTCTACTTCATGAATCTGTAATCAGACTTGACCATCACAGCCTGACTGTGGTGCAAATGGAATCTCATAATGCTGAACACTACCATTTGAAACCCCTGTACAACTGTATAAATGCTTATAAACCCCGGAATATACCTCTGTACGCAAGGTACCATGTTTTTTGAAAGCATCTTAAGTTAGCATTTGGGGAGCCTTCGACGCCCAGCAGCCGGACAAGGGTCGGCGCAAGCGCGGCTTCGGTGGTCCAACGTGGCGACAGCAAGAGAAGGGCCTTGGGGTGAAGGCATTGGGATGGACGACGGTTTATTAGGGCTTAGGGTTTCGGGTTACTTGCACTTAGCAAGAGTGAGGTTTTGCGATTCCTCTTGGGGCATGGAGGTAGGATACGTGCTAAGACCATGGTAGTAGCACCAACCCAGTATTTCAGCATACTTGCAGGATAAGCCTTGACAGCCTAACAGGCCCGCAATAATTCTGTTCTGAAACCCATTTACTGTCCACCGAGGAGATGCTGCAAGCAAGACTTTGTCTGTCAAGAGCAGCCAGTACACGTCTTGTCCTGCGTCTAGGGATTGCCTCATTGAGGTTCAGAATGTTCGGATCCCCAATTTGTTGAATTCCAATTGAGTCATGGATAGCTGCAGAACCAAGAGGCGGAGAAGGCACAGGCGACGAAGCTTGCAAGGAGGTTCCGAACTTCGGCTTGCCGAGAACCTGTAAAAAGAAATCCTTTCAGGTTAGTTGTATTGGATCCGTTTCGAGATTTAGGTGTTCCCATAAGGAGAAGCAGACTAACATCCTTGGCTATGGACCGGGGTTGAGGATTTCGGCCAGGCCCTGGGGTAGACTGGCTTCGCTACCAGGACCTGAACGGCATTGTACGTGGAAGAAAAAATCAACTTCTTCTGAACCCATAGACTAGAATCGCTTCCCAGACCAACAGTCCTCGTACGGTCCAACAAAAATATATAAGGCTTGAGGGGACGCCAGGGGAGAGGATGAAAGTCCACAGTGGAGCCTTCTTGTCGGGCCACGAGCGCGCACACTGACGCGAGGATGAAACAAGTCAATACCGCTGCGCTGCAGATGTCATTCAAGTCCTCCAGTTTGCAGTCGGGTGTTGGTAGGAAGAACATGACCGAAAAGGAGTCGCGTGGTTAAGAGCAGAATTGAAAATTGTTCTAACCCTCCTAGGCCCTAGGCTCAGCACCCGGAGCTTGAGAATGAAGGATGTCGGAAGAACCTAGGTCAGGACCCTGTAGTACCATTCTGCAGCAATACCCTCTTTGAGACCTACTGTGACTGTAGGGTAATCCTGATGGTTCCAATCCTTGGACTCAGGGGCCTCAGTTGATACTCAAGATAACCCTAAGCCCTCGACTGTATGGCCTCAAAAGGCACCAAGCCAGCACAGAGAGCTGTGACTGCGCCCCCCGACAAAGTCGCAAGCAGCGGCTGATCTTTGCTGTCCCTCTGCGCCAGCTGAGGCGGCAAGAAACCATCCTCCCAAAAATCAGAGATTTTGCAAGGAGCAGCGGACAAGGAATTTGCAGGGAAGCTAATGATGTCCAATCACTGACAAATCTTGCAGGGTGGGTTGCGTCCTGCCCTTGTAGCCTAATTAGGATAGGCTTGACTCATAATTAAGAAGCTTATTATGGAAGGGCTCTACACTGCAAGATACATCTCCTAAGCAGCTCCTTCTCTTGCGGAGGGATAGGAACCCATGAATGATATGCTACGTAATCTATGACAGGGTCATAACAGTGATAACCGTACCAGAAGTTGGAAACTGCATAATAATCATCTTTGCAGATGCCACGCAATTTCAACAGTCCCCCACAAGCTGTACGAATGCCCTGGAAGCCCCTGGTTAGCCGGCTCAAACCAGAACTCATGTATGGGCCTCTGCAAGGCAACAAAGGAGCCGACCAAGGGGCAGCAAGCAGCCGAAAGCCACCACAGGAAGCACCAGTAGCTCTCCAACCTCGATGGTTCAGGGCCTCACACATGTCCTTGACTTTGGGCTTAAGAACAATATGTAGATCATTGTAGATCTCTAGAGTCTGAATGGCTTAGGAATTTCAGGGATAAGGATGCACACGCACTGGGAAGCAAGGGCAGCTCTTCTACCTTGAGGGCTTCGGGGTTTTGAGAGCCAGCAAGCGGCTTCATGGAATTTTAGGGAGGGGTCTCAAGGGAGATGGCAAGCATATGGTACTGTTGAGTAATACATGTCAAGGGACCAGCAGAACAGCTCTCACAGGTCCTGGATTTAGTGCAGGGCAGGATTTGCTGGGCTGCTCACACTTCTGCTATCAAGCTGCAGCCTCTCAAACCTGAAACTGCATTGGAGCAACGACCATGTCCACAGGGATCTTACCAAGACGGAGTCTTGACACAACAGACGGCATCTAATATGGTGGTCTTTGAAGGTTGCCTTCGCGAAGGCTACCATGACTCTTGCAGGCCAAGGCAGGGAGCCGAAGGGCCTCATGCCCAAATTCAGATATCTGCGAAGGTGAGGCCGTAGATGTTACTTGTAATTCCTAAGCTGGTGACGTCCCCACAAGGCCTAGGGGTTTATGGGAAGTATGTGGGGGTAAAGTTCCTCCATGCGATCGTATGAAAACATGAGTTTAAGAAATCTCCCCTTTGAGTTGCACACCTTCCAGAATAAACACCACGGCCTGTTCGAAATTGAAAGGCTCTGAGTCCCGCACGGCGACGACTGCGGCTGCAAAGTCCTTGCCCAAGATCTCAAAAGCTGAAACGAAGCCTCCGGGATAGGGCTTTGGCAACTTTTGGCTTGAAGTTCAGCTGAGGCAAGCGATGCTTTGAGGAATTTGGCGTCCTCTAGCTGATGCTACCACATGCCCCTTGGAAAGACTCCCGAAACCTCGTACACATTAAAGCCTGCCAAATCCTGAACTTGATACCGCGCTGCACCCTGACGCGCAACCCTAGTAATAACAACGTTGATGCTGCAATCCAGCCTCCATGGGATGTCCCCAGGTCAAGACAGCCTCCCTGAATCCACAACAAGACCCCACAACCCAATCACCCCAGAAGCCAAACCTCAGGACATGAACCTAACCTGGAGGAAGCATCACCCGAAGACCTTCCCTGAAGCCCGTCTAGCGTTAACGATGACCAGCATCATCACTGAAAACAGTGCATTTCAAAAGCTCAACCCAAAGTTTGAGAACTCAAGCCTGAATCTCAATCTCTAGGGTCCATGAACCAAAACCCGGAGAGGCAGCCGACCCAACCAAACAAGAAGTGATGCAAACCAGTCATTGCACATGCAACAGAGGTGAACATCCAGCAAACAGATATGTGGATGATAGTTCTGAGTTGCCGCAAACTTCAAACACTCTAATCAAAGTCTCTACGCCCTTAGCCTCCTAGCTGCCGAGACCCCCAGACCAGCGTCCTTGACTTTCAACTCACCGGGTCTTGCAGCAGCTTTTGCCCAGGCCTGCAGAAGGGTCGATTCGCGCTGCTGGAACCGCTGAGACCAAGGCAAAGCCTCCAAAAGTGAGATCGCAAGGTTTGGGTGTAGGTTTTGGGGGGTTGCAGGGAATTCTTGAAAACGAAATGGGTCTCTGTGAGAACTACACATGAATCACTTCTTCATGCCAACTGATGCATGCTTGGACAGTTGAAAGGCTTGAGTTGTGGGTGACATGGCACACGCCTTTGTCACAAAGCGGCTTTACGCTGAACCAAGGCAACTGTTCTAACTTTAAAAAAATACGGAGTAGGAGGCCTGCTACCTTGAAACTACATGCTGGGCGCGGGGACATCAGTGGGCATCATCCAGAGGCTCGGGATACAGGGCATCACCGCTCAGGAATGAGCAGTTCTTGTTGTTGTCTTCCACAGGCTCCTACCAAGTCGGTCTTGCTGGGATCCAAGATTTGGAGCTGAGGACGTGCGACTCCAGGCAGATAGCATGTGCGCTCTGAGCCATGTCGATAGCCATGGTAACACGCGTTCCTGGGGCATGCTGCATGCCTGAAAGACCATGGAAACCCGCAGAATCCACCGTGTTCACACTTTCGGGCCACTACAATCTCAATGGCATGCAGGAGTTTCTAGAAACCAAAAAATGATAATGGTCGCCTCGAATTCATGGGCAGGTCCTGGCCCAGTTTTTAAACTGAAAGAAAACGGCTGTTCAACCTGCATGTCCTGATTGGATATCAGGATTTTGCCAACTTTAACTTGTTTTCTATCCCGACTCCCACTGTTTGCCTCCCTGGGTTCAGCTATGCTACCTGTTGATCAAGTTGTGACATCTAGTTCCCTGAGCAAGTTGCACAGATGGCCTCAGGACTAGGAGAAGTATAACACAGGATCCAATAAAAGGCCAACAATCATGTCGATAACCTGCCCTACATCCCCTTAAGCGTGGGAAACCCTCATTTCCCCAAACAAGAAGGCTGCCTGCAAGACAGGTAAGACCACCCGAGATGAAAAGGCCCAAGAAGAGGGCTGAGGGCACCACCCTCTTGGCATCCTCTACACGTGGGCTTGGGCTGTTGCCAGGGCTTCGGGCCGAAGAAACAAGAAGATCATCTTTAAGAGTCTGGGACCTAGCGTTTGGGGCTTAAGAATAAAAAAGAGAGAAGGGATTCATATTCGTGATTGCCCTAAACCCTCTAAAGTTTCACCATATCTCTCCACTGAGCACTTGAGTCCTTGGTGTCCGAGGCAAGCGCGCAGACAGCATCAAAGCCCAGGAATCCGAAGAAGGAGTCCTGGGCGGAGGTTCGTAGAACTTGGTCCTAGTAATCTCGCGGGGGTGGACTTTACATATGCTTCCAAGCCAAGTTAGCATCAGTTCGCAAGTTCCACTAGCCTGCTTTGAGTTTTCAGACCATGAAAGGCTTTTCCCCAAAATAGCCGCATTTGCCCACATTAATATTATTGTAATTTAGAAGATGGAGTCTGGGACAATGTACAACCGGTGTCGAAGCTCAGGGTTCAACGTTCGGTCCAAGAGTTATGGCTGATGATGCAGGTAATTTGTAAGCCCCCTATGAAGATTTCTCTTGATAGAAAAACATATGTATTCTGCGTGTATATATATATATACAAAACCATACAACCTGTCGCCAACCCAAGCTGCGCATGGTGAAAGTCTTTTCAATTAGCTAGCATGTTCGGTTGGACTTTGGCGTGAGCTCACCTTGGTCCTCGTGACCGTACTCATGAAGTCTTGGGATGCTTATAGGACGGCAACGAACTGAAGCAGCTCCGACCCCAACAAAATGCATGCAACGTGAACTCGAATGAATGGCTGGAAAAGATATCTACAATCTGAAAAACTCTGAGAAACTCTGAGAAAACAGTCTGGCAGACCGATCGCGCACAGAAACCCCACAATAGAAAATGTCACTTCTAAGCCCAAGACCTGCAGCAAGACACAGTCAGCTCAACAAAATGAAGCCCCAGCGGCGGTGGCTCCTCGCAATATCCCAGAGATGCCATATTCCTGCAAGAGGTCGGCCATGGGTCACTCCCCATATGAGGGTTTGGGGTTTAGGGTCCTGCATTCAGCAATCTAGGTAGTACGGTGAATATTGTATTCAACATTCAAGAAACCGAGAGAACCACGCAACAGAATTTTAGGAGGATGAACAAAGCCTTTTGCATAATCTCAAAACCCAACAACCCCAAACTCAAACCCCCTAAACCTAACTTCCCCCACCAACCAACCTCCCCACCAAAACCCTCGGGACCAAAACCCCCGAACGCTCAACCTCACTACCTGCCACGAAACCTTCAAGCCCTGAATCCCTACGCCCTAAGTCCCTACACCCTGCATCCTCACACCCTGCATCCTCACACCTTAAATCTCTATACCCCTAAAATCCTACAACCTACTTGTTTCCCTCCCCCGGCGCCAGGAGGCAACCCCTATGTAACCCCCAATGATTTTTGCAGTTTCCATTTTCTGTTCCATTATCCCACTATAACCCCAATATCATCCCAATATAATCCTTATAATCCCTAGTAGTTTCCCCATTATCCCTATATAATCCCAATATAACCCATTATAATCCCAATATACCAAGCCTCCGGGATGAAGGGCTCTAAGTTCCTGGTATCAAAGGCCATCAGGGTGCCGAGGATCAGGAAGAGGATCAGGCCCACCTTTGCCTTGATTCCAGGTTCCGTCTTGTCACAACTTCGTAGTCCTTACTGGGTTGGTGGAGGGCGAAGGTTTCTGGCAATTTTCCAATTCAAGGCTGTTTGTTGTGCTTTTGGTCTTAAATTGACCTCGTGCTGTGCTGACACCAGGACTGGGGCCTCAGGAACCCTAAACCTGCAGCCCTTCACTCTTTGCCCGATGTCAAAACCCAAAGCCACGAACAAGTGGAGAGCCTTCACCTGAAGCATCCGGAAAAAGAAGTTTTGGGACAATCAAGCCTCAAAAAGCCTCTACATGAATCGTCGCATGCCTTTGACCTTTCCAGGTCTCTATCCAATCTGCTGGGACAAGTGGCCGCAGTGCTGACGTTGGTGAAAAGCCTGAGCTTCTTCTGAAGACCGGCTGTATCACACGCACTCTATTGAGACTCGCCGGCTTCTGAGCACTGCAACGACCAAGATCAACTACCCTTGCACCCCTTTAAAAGTGGATCCAAACAGAGCATGATCCATGCATCAAAGCAGAAGAAGGAAAGACATGATAAGAAATGTGTCTGGGTGCAAGGATGTTTCTGAATTCTGTCCCAAGAGCTTGGAGGCTCGTGTACCCCTTGCCAGGAGGGCAGTGCAGAAGAGCACCAGGAACACCGAAGGATCCAGTCCTGTGACCTCAGAGCCATGCAAGAAAGTAAGAAGATAATTACAGTGGTAGGATTTCAGCGCAGTAGCAGGCACAGGAGGCCACAGCCGTGGCAGCAGTAGCACTAGCCGATGGCAGAGGCAGCAGCACTCTCCGCTTGATGGCAGATGAGTGTGTTTTGAATGCAGGTCTCATACTTTTGGGGACGCAGCCCATGTCTTCAGGAAGCCAACCTGGGCTTGTCAAACATTTTCTCAAACCATCAGTATGATCTGGCTGGCGACACATCATCGCTTCAAACCAGCCATTATTCCTTGATGCAACCTCAACCACAAAGACAGCCACGTGTCCACCAAGGCCCCTAAACGTCATGAAGCTCCAAAACTTCCAACTTCCCTTCAAAGAGTGCCTTGACTGCCTGTGCAACTTCGTGCCTGCCGACGGTAGAACACCTACTTACGAAGTCCCATCAAGAGCACGAATTGGGAGGAACAAAATCTTCTGGCTGCCGAAGGGACAGGAAGTCCAAGGTCCGTTCGCAATAGCTTTCCGGCCCAGTCCACAGAAACCGCCGCGCAACTCCAGGAATATTCCTCACTCTGCAAAAAAAAGCTGCATAAACAAGGGGCCAGCCAAGAAAGCTGGAACAACAAACATTCAACAGAAAAGCCATATTCTATTTATTTAAGGGGGACTATACCAGAAACCCTAAATCCTTCATAGTAGTTTCCATTCTCTTTTCCATTATTCCTCTATAACCCCAATATTATCCCAAAATAATCCTTATAATCCCTGGTAGTTTCCATTTCATTTTCCATTATCCCTATATAATCCCGATATAACCCCAATATATCCCAATATTACAGTGAGACTCCACAACCAGGCACAGCGCTGCGACAGCCATGATGGATCTGCCCAGGCCTGTCGCCTCCGAATCAGTGGCTCCGTCCAAGTTTTGTTAGTAAGTGGGTTAATAATGGGGATAACTAGGGTTACTATATGGTTTATAGGGGTTATTCACCTACTTCCTTAAGCATCCAAAATAGTTGGACTCAAAAACCCAAACCCTATACTGTGCAGATCTGAACACCGGGACATCAGAGAACCTAGTGACCTGCCTTCAGACTTTGCTGTTCCAGAATCCTGATCACGACACAACCAGCCTGATAAGCGCAACTTCACACCTCCCTTCGGAACCGGGTACTCAACAATTCGGCGCATGGGATTGTGCCAAGAGAGCAATGAAATATGCATGCCCAAACCATGGCATGGAACCCCAAACCTGACGTATGAAATCTGGACCGATCGCCGAGCCACAATCAACAATTCGGCCTCAGGCTTTTGCACAGCTGGGGCTCTAAAAACCTCCAAAAGCTGGGCTTGCACTCAACCCTAAACTTTCGAGTCCGAAAACCCCAGCCCGACCGCACCTGGGCATAGGCGTAAACGGAGCCCGCGGCCACCACGCGGCTGGAGAGCTCGGCATAGGCTGCAGCGCTCAAGAGGCAGCCGAAGGCACCAATACCCAGAGACTGGGTACAAGGATTTAAAGCTTTAAGCATTGAAGGAGTTTGGACTTTACTTGGCATAGCGTGGCGTTCAGGCTTCTGTGCCACCTTGAAGTGCCAAATCGGTGTCGGGCGGTTCTCAACAATCTCAGTGAAGAGCTTGCAGCCATGTCCGCGCAAACCACGGCATGATCATGCTCTGCTCTTGACACAAATCATTGCTGTCGTTAACTTTTCAAAATAAGTACATGATGAATTGTCAGATGTTGCACACATCCTCCTGGAAAATAGTATTCAAAAAGCACAGCATTGGAGACGTGAAGAAGTGATCATAAACTCATACACAACACCTGAGCGATGGGACCCTACATTCCTCAACACGACGAACAAGTTTCTCCAGTACCCGTCAAAAAAATCATGCACAAACCAAGGATGCTAAGACTACTCAGGAAAAAACGATTTGCTGATAGGACGTGTCTAATCACAAAGGGAAAACTCTCCACTCTGTTCTTTCAAGCATGTACACTCCCGTCCAACAATATGGAATTTCCCACAGCTCCGCGCCCTCTAAATCCTAGACTGCAGGCCCTCTTCCAAGGACTACCTGGTGCTTAGGGAATGAAGGCATTGGTTCTTATGAGATGACTCCCTAAAGTGGTCCCAAGACATCCTGCTTCACTGCCCTACTTCTCTGACGCGTCCGAGGGGCCAAGACCACCGCGGGCCCCGCCTCCTGCGAAGCCACGCGGCCCGCCAAGGAGAAGACCCCGGACCCTACCTCGGCTAATCCCTTTTTTCCCTTAGATTACACCCCAAAATGAAAGCATGTACTCTTACCAGGAAGGTTGAATAGTGGCGAGAAGGGACTCACTTTTTGTTTTGACGTCTCCACATGGGGTGGCACCAGTCAAGGGCAACCATCCAGGCTCACGGCACCACAAGCACTGGTCGGACTGCACATCCATGGGACAGTAGACTCCATGGCAACCAAGCGGCAAACATGCACTTGAGATCACAGCGCATCAAGGTGCAGGCATCAACGGCACCACACCACGTACTGCCAAAAGTAGAGGTGGAAGAACCGGGGCTCACAAGGCACGTGCACGATCCTCTCATCCTGTGTAAAAAACTTTCCCAACCCATGATGCTTTACTGCCAATGCTGGTCGCGGCTCCTCATGCACGTTCTGTACATATCTGGCCAACAGTTCGCTAGCCCTTCCTTCCACAGCGTGTACTTCTGGCGCTTCTGCACCGCCTTCCGGAACATCTCCATGATCTTTGTGAATGAGCCAGCGTCGGATGTCTTGGCCACCTTGCACGGAGGCAGCACATTCGACACTAATGCAACATGACCGACTGAAGGAGGTCTAGTCTCCGACTTGTAACTTGCGGGGACATCAGGTCGAGCTCTGCCATCTGCCCAATCGCCACTCGAATTCAACTGCTGTCTCTTAAGTGCAAGTCGCATCACCTTGAGTGCAGCCACTTGAAATCCATTCGGCAATTTCACCTTCGGCAGCTGTAGCACAGAGGCTCGAGACGCAAAGGCCTTGAAAAAGTGTGCCCGATGTTTAGCAGGATGCTGCGGCGAGGTGGCCACAAAGTGGCTCCAATAATCGCAGTGCAAGGCAAGGCAAATGCACAGACCATTTTGGAGACCATCATTCATACATCATACGTCCAGAACCCAGGTGCGGGTTGTTGCTGAAACTCCACAACCGGAAACGCAAGCCCAAGCACAGCACGCTTCACCACAAACAGCCAAAAAGCTTACAAGCACTCCGCACATGAGTGAGGATTCAGATCCTTGTGATGCTTTGGGCCCTTCCGCATGGCCCAAAAAACAAGATCTACCAAGTCCGTAGACACACGACTCCAATCGGCCAAGCCATAAGCAACGGCGCTCATGCCAAACCTGATAGCTGCAAACCAGTGCCCTGAGTACATACTCCCACGCAACGAACCAAGCAGCAAAATCCGATCAACAGCAACCTTCACTTGCTTCAAATTTTCTTGCTCGGAGCAAGGCTGCCCTCAGCTTACCACCTCGGAAACTGCATATCAGGACGCCAGCGACCCAGATCAACATTCCCAAGTGCGGCTTTGCCGTTGATTCGGTTGGGAACCTGCAGCCCAAACATGTCAAGCCCAGTCCCCTGAACGCTAAACGCTGGAGCTCCATATTGGGATATCTACTGAACCTGAAAATGTGCTCATGCTAGGGACTGAAGGAATGAAGGCCTGTAGTAAATGTAAGGGTCCCCACATAATATCCCCCAGTTACAGTCCCCAAAACCCATGCCTTCATTCTCTACCATGCACCCATAATGCCCACCCACAACAGCTTCCACCGAGCTGCCGTCGACGCCACGGACAAAGCGACCAAGTCTGCCAGACCGTAGCGATCGCCTTCACCTCAGAATTCCAAATGGGTTTAGGGCTTCGGGTTGGTTTATAGGGTTTGAGGGTTTTGAGCTTGGTTCACAAATAATGGTTTTCGGAGACGAAGATTCTGCGATAGCTTTACAAAATCATAAATCGAAGAGTATAGCGAGGATTATCTTTCACGACACTTCAGGTTGTGCCAAGATGGTGATCCAACGCAAGCTTCCTGGCTTGGAGACTTTGCGACGATGTATGGGGACCTTGAGCTTGGAACATACGCAAACGCCTTTCGGAAAGGGCCCTTGAGGGATTGAGGGTTGAGTGGTGCAAAGCCTTTGGGTCGAAATGTAGGGCCTCAGGCCTGAGGTTAGAAATCCACGTAGCCCCTGCACACCCTAACTCGAAACCCACAAGCCTGACGCGTTGAACCCTAAGACCTCAAGCCTAGGCCACGTACTCCCAACATGTTCCCTGAAGCCCTACTGATCTCATGTGATCAGATGAATCGCAAAGAAAGCGCTCCGTTGGGCTATCTTGGTAGAATCCTGGGTGCATACCACCTAGAACCCCAAAACCCCTCTAGAATATACTACTAGACTATACTATAATATACTGCTACAATGTACTGAAATATACTACTAGACCATACTATAAACTCAAACCCTCTAAACATCTCTACCCAGACCCCTGGGAGGATCTAGAAAGTAGAACCCCCAATTTGGTACGCTATACTACTATTGGGTAATTCCTAGGAACCCTTAAGAGGGGTCTGGGATCTCTAAAGCCTTGAATCTGAGCTGCGGCCAGCCTTTAGAGGTCGAAGGCCTCGAGGCTTCCTCCTTTCAGGGCGGCAAAGCGCATGCAGACTATGTGGGGATATACATATACATATACATATACATATATATATATAGAGATATACAGATATAGATATAGACATACATACATACATACATAGATAGATACATAGGGGTTATATGATAAACAAGATATTGGAAAAGAAACTGGAAACTACTGTATTTTTTGGGGCTGATATCGTCCTTAGTTCATGTGACCGTTTGAGATACAGGAATTGGAATTTCGAGTGGGAGAACATTTGGACATACACACCCCCAAGGCCTGGAACTCAGAATGAAAGGTCCCAACATTCTGCCACGTGCTGTGTTGAATGCAATGCAAATCTGGTTTCGAGTCACCCAAAGGCAACTAGGCAGAAGTTGGCTGCACATCTGGTGTCCACTGTGGAGGTGGGGAGAAGTGCAGCGGGGTTTCTGGGCACATGAGACTATAACTGCCAAAGGACCATAAGGGGATGGTATTCCGAAATCTTCCAGTTTCTACATTATGTAACATGTAATATGATCCTCCAGGTGCAGGTAGTCCGAAGGGCTTCTGGCAGAACAGCGCGATGGGCGTATGGACGCATGGTGATTGCAGGCGCCCGTGGCACCAGCATCGCGTTGGTTTGCATCTTTAGTGCTGCAATTCGGATCATTGGATTACAGGTCAACTCAGGGTCGGACTCCCCTACCAAATAGCATGCGGGCATGTGCTTGTGCTGCGCATGCTGGTCAGCGGCTGAGCTGTCTGCATGGATGCAAGGATCAAGTTTCTTGGTAGTTGCATTGCATGACATTATTTCGGAGGTGACGAGAGGTAATACCTCTGCATGAAGTTTCTTCGGCTTTTGTGTGCTGACTACAGAAATTGAGTATCTCCAATGATCAACGCGCAAGGATCATGAGGAACGCGTTCCCTCTATCCTTCATTTGAGATGGCAACAATCCAATGAAGTGAAGTGAAGTAATGAAAGTGCCAACGTGAAGCTACAACCTGCAAGCCCACAACATCTCAGATTTTCTGCTGTGAAGACCCTAAAGTGGGACTTGCAAACTGCTTCCGACACCTTCCTGTATGTTGACTCTCTCAGTCACATGCAGTAATATCAGCAAAAAATCCTCAACGACGTCACACAACCCTGGCTTGAAACCTTTCATTACAAGGGACCCACAGGCAGATTGCAGTGGCAATCGAGGCGCACAACACTGTGAACACACTAGCAGGCCAAGACACCAAGAAGAGACAGGCGAAGCACTTCCCAATTGATCCCTTAATACGTCGTCTCGTGAAATATGTAATCTTCCCATGCACATATGTTGGAAAGGGCATGGATGCCTTCACTGACACGGCCCCTGTCGGACTTTGTTCTCGCGGCTGCTTGCCTTGTGTCGGGGTGGGATCCCCATCGGCGAGCTTGACTTGGCTCTCTCCCGCACCCTACTAGAAGATTGCTGCTATTTCCCCACATCATTGACCAGAAGGCTATCACAAGCACTAGCCATTGCTACCGCTAGGTGGCCTGAAGGTCCTAAGACTCTATAAGCCCAATGCGTTTTCGGTACAAACACCAAGCAGAAGGCAGCCAAAATGAAACACAGGTCTCTTTGCCCTAGGTGAGTCTCCAGGGGGCCTGCGCAAGCCCTCAACTAAGACTCGGAAGCCACCACTTCTGGCATCAGTGGCTCATCCTCAAATGCCAGATAAGGATCAGCCTTCGCTTCACCTGTGACTTGGTGCCAAAGTCTTGGAACTTAGGGGTTGCTCAGCGCAACAGGCTTTGGTAGAGATTATGCGACAAAGCTTGAGCTTTTGATAGTCTGTTTGGGGTGGCTGTCTTGGGCCTGTCGAGGCCCGACAGAAAAACAACCCATGGTGTCTGAAGCCTACGATAAACCCCTCACACGCTGATTCAATATTTTTGCTTTTGGCTCCGCCTGACCCTAAAACGGCACCATGAACACACACACGCCCAATGCATAACAGACGTATCGTTCGATTCAGATCGCAGGGCGTGCTAGCATTAAACTCTCAAGCGTGGATGCTCTTCAAAAACTGGCCTGGAACAAATGCAGCTTGAAGGCTTCATAGCTGAAGTGCCACAAGATGCACTCCCAAAAGCTACCATGGCACCGCACGTATACCTTTTGAACAGACGGTACTCAATGGCAAGGCTGGTTTTGGCTTTTCTGTTCGGGTGAAGATCATCACGAACTCATGTGAAGACCACTACATGCAATAATCCACCCAAGAGCCTCCACTCAGCGATCCGTCGTCATCTGAGACAGCAGGCGAGTTTGTTCGAGAGTCCAGGTTGACACAGTACCGAGGACTTTGTTTGCGTGGGGTTCCGCAGGTACTTCTCATACAAATTGCTAACGATTTTCCCTGTTTAGCGAGACACCCACAAGAAAAAAGGCTCACGGGCATCTCAATTTCAGAGGAAGATGGAATTACTGCGGAGGCCGCCTCATGCTACAGCCAACAAACAAGCAAACCAAAAACAGAGAGAGAGAGAGGGAGGACTAGCAAGGGAAGACTTCTTCCACCCTAAGCCTCAGCAAAAAAGCATCAGCAGGTTGCCTCCTGGCCCCTCGGTCTCCACTGGCGCAGACTCTGCTGCCTGAAGTGCCCACATTGAAACGTCTTTGAGGTTGAAGTGTCAATGTTCGGGTTGAAGTTGTTGGATTGGGAGTATTCTCCTAATGCTTTTTTTGGGCATCCTGGCATTGTGATCCGGTTGGCTGCTCACGGCTTTTGCGAAGAACTGGGCCACATTCTCTGGGCTGGTTTTACATGATCGGGGCTCTTGATGATCCTGCTTCTTGATCCTACGTCCCACAGCCTTGAAGTGCAAGGCTGACCATGTCACATGCGAGTGGCAGCTCAGACTTTAGGGCAACAGGGCGAACCGGCTAGCAAAGTTCCAAAAGCCTCCACCGGTTGAGTCTGCTCCTCGATCCGAGCTCGCTTCCTGCGCTGTCCAGGGTATTGGGCTTCTGAAATAGAGATGCAACATTTAAGATTTCAGCGCTTGCAGTTTTACGGCTTTTTTGGATCAGGGGTTCTAGGGATTGGGGGGTTGGGGTTTACGTCTTGGGGTTGGGGGTCTAGATTTTGAGCTTTACGATTTTCGGCAAACACGGAGGGGGCGGGGGGGGGGGGGCAGCCTTGAGTCAACAAAGCTGTTACTAATGGGATGCTCAAAGTCAATAGGGGGCGTATTGAAAGGACCAACCCAGGACTCAACTACCGGGCAGAGCACCCTTCCTGAAACTCGCCGATTACTTTCATGATGCATTCCACCTCACAGCTTGACAACATGACCATTCGTGATGTGGAAGGGCGAACAAAACACTTGGGCGTGGCGAATGTGCTCAGTGGAGCCAAGCGGGTTGGTGTCCAGATCCTCATCTGTTGAATGCCCTTCCAATGATTCAGAATTTTCAAGGCATATCAATACAATAGAAGTGCAAGCCAGAATCCTTGCTGACTACCATGGAAGGTTAGCAACGTTGCGACATGTTTCGTCTATCCAGCTGGAAACATGCTGGATACGGGTCTTCTGACCCAACAAGACTTCCGCCCCAGTATCACTAGCCTTCACTTTTTCCAGACTTGAGCAGTGAGACTCTGAACAACGTTAGCCCTAGCTAGACCTGGCACTGCAAGGGAGTCTCCTGGATCATTAGCATGCATGTAAAAATCCATCGAGCATGCCAAACAGATGCAAAGCCCTCGATAATTTGAAGCACGCGAGCCACAGACCCTCGTCCCTCAATCCAACACATGCCGAAATCCAGATCCCCAGGCGAATTCCAAGTCTGTGCCATCCTCTCGCTCGGGTCTCTCGGGTCCACAGGAGGGGCATCTGAGATGTCCTGCGTACTGTAGCAGAAAATCAAAAAAAAACTGCCAAATGCGCGCACATTTGACAGAGAAGTAACTAGTTATGCTGTAAAGATAGCAGCTTGACGATCGAGTAGAATCATGAGTCGCATTGGTCCCTTTCCTGAACCCATAGGATGGGTGACGTTCCTATTTTGTTCAGCACTTTGCGGCGTTGTACTCCCCGGCGAAATTTCACATTGCCATTAAGCTTGAAGTCCAGCCCAAAAGGGCACCGTGTTGCCTTCTAGCGTGCGTGCGGTATGCGGGTCTACTGGCTGGATCATGACACTCCTAACATTGCAGGCTCCCTAAATACTCAGAAGTATATATCGGGGATAGAACGAAACGCTGCGCAACAAAAAGAGCCCAACCCACAGACAGAACACTGCTTGCGCTCGGCTACAGGACATGACAAGGTACTGGAAGCATGAAGGTCACTGCAGTCATACCGTCGATGAGTCCATGAAACAAAACTAGGCTTGTCATATACTTCTCAATCAAGGCGTTGATTTTGCTATAACTAGCCTTGTATCAGCAAGTATTCACGTCCATCCGTTCACAAAGGACATTCGCACGAAACCCTGAACTCTCGCAGCTGGTGGCCTGCAAGACCTGCACGACAGCTTCCTTGCCCCTCTTCTTCGCCTTCTCAGCGAAAAGGAGCTTCCAAGCATTGGTGTGAATCTACCGCCAAGGCTTGGGCTGCTGTCAAAGTGAAAACGTTTGATCTCTGAGGCTTTCTGCTAGTCGAACTGGAATTCGTCGTAAACCACTTCCCCCTGATGCTTTTCGCTTCCCTAACCCGAGCCATAAACCATTATCAGACAGCCAACCTGTCAAAGCTATGGTGGAGCCCAAGGCCAGCCCTCCTCAAAAGCAAACAATTCGCGTGAGCACGCAAACGGCATCCAGCGATCTCCTGCTGTTAGTCCCAGGGAAAAAATCTCACAGCGCAAGCACTGTTGGATAGCGGCTTACATGACAAACAGCCAAAACATTACGGATCAGAAGAACAATCCGAACGCGCTTGCCTTCTTTGGCTTGGCGAAGTGGGGAAAGGACTCCATGCCTTTCTTGTTCTTCGTCGCTTCTGTGTGGGGGCACGAGGAATTTCAAAGGCTTGTTATGCTGGACTTGGGGGCTCTGAGGCGACAGATTCAGGAGTTGATAGCCTTGGGGTACCATTCTGAGCTATCGCCTTGGAAGATTGAAATGCCCAAACACATGACTCCTGGAATCTTTGCCGAAACTTAAAATTGCCCGCAACCTAGTCCCCATCTTGAACTCCTCAAGAACCCCAAGTACCGACAAGGGTCATGCAAAACATGCAATGGTAGCTTCCCACATGCCTATAGCCCCTTTAAGGAGACCTAAATATCTCTGAACCCCCTTTGAGAGGACCTAAGGTTTCCAAACTTGTTGAGTTATCCTTGCCTCGCGGTCGGAGACGCCAAATGGTCTCAAAACCTCCATCCTGACCGGGGATAGGTATAGACCATATGAGACAAGACCTTGAGGCTTTAGGTGCTTATAAAGGTTTTGCGTTTAGGGTCCTGACTGTCATGGGCAAGTAGAGACCAAGAGGAATAGGGCGATATGGCAATACGTAATATTCAGGGATACAAATATGCATATATATGTATATATATATATATTTTTTACTTATGTATTTATAAAAATGTATATATTTAGAAAATGCATATTTCTTATGCTTATGCGAGATCCAGAAGCCGAGCCTATTCGGTTCCTTAGCAACGGTGCGGGTAAGAGTGTTTTTTTTGTTGTCTGGTCTTTTTTGTTGTTTGGGCTTTTCGGGTGTTTTTTTTTTTGCTGTTTGGGC
>CAJNIZ010047711.1:13567-35228 GCA_905231905.1 Symbiodinium pilosum | reverse complement strand
TGGTTCACCAAAACCCCCTCATTATCAGTGCCTAATCCCTCGAAGTAGACTACTACGATAGCCCAAATTCCCAAGTCATATCTCTTGTCCTTTAGTTCTTCATAATTCTTCTTTCTAGGCCATGTTATTACGAGCCACAATCCTGAAAGTACTTGGCAACAGTTTAGGGTCTATACCTGACCCAGAAAAATCTAGGACAATCATCTTGGCAATCTTTCAGAGGGTCCTGGCCCATGATTTTATCTGGTTTTGGGGTCTGGGTAGAGCCTGAGGGATTCCGGGTTTGCAGTTGAAAGCTTAGGGTTTGTAAACTTTCGGCAACTTGCCTCCACTATAGCCTTGGGACGCTATATACTCTTTGCGGAACACAGCGCCGGACCACATGAATCTCTCCTACGCCAGCCCTCTACAAAGCCTGGAGCCCCAGCAATTTCCTAAAGAGCTCCTGTCTGGGATAGGCAAAATCCTGCGCACGCGTAGTATACTAAAGTACAGTAAGTAATTTTTCTTGGTATAGGGTACCCCAGCGTCCCGTAAACGCCCCGAAAGCAGTAGACCCAACTGTGGGTCCGGAACCTGTCCTGAACGACGCCTTCCAGCCACGTGCCTTTGGAGTCGCTCCACACCTGAAACTTGGCGCGGTTTAGGGTTTAGTGTCTAGAAGTGCATGACGGGATAGATACTCACACATGGCTAGTTTGCCAAGTTTTCCGGGTTCAGGGTAATGGTGTTTCAAATAGTTGTAGGGTTTAGGGTAACGTGTGGGTAGAAGTTTTCGGATTTGGGGAAGTGTTTTGTAGTAAATGATGGGAAAGGACTTACCAGGAAATGGGAGATTCTCAAGGGACTTTTGGGATCCATCCCCCATCCCAGTACCCTCAATCCATCCCATGATGGGAGGGTTCGGGGCTTAGGGTTTAGGGTTTAGATGTCCCATACCTTCAGCATGGTGACGCTTCATCGGAACCTTCCGTTGAGCTTTTGTGGATAACAAGGCGCTTCCCCTCCACTCCTTTCGACCCATCAGGTTTCAAATGCAAACCTTCGCAAGAGCATTGTTCTGATTAACGTATGGACTTGCAGCGTTCAGCATTTGGGGGGGTTGGACCGGCATTTCTGTGCTTGCGTGAACTTTGATATGTCAAGACATATGCTTTCAAATCAGGATCAAGTTGCAGCAATGAGCTTCTCCTCTCATTCATTACCCCCTCGTGGCTGATTACATGGAAAGTTGGGCCTAGGGTTTTCGTCTAGCGGTGCTTCCGTGCACTTCTGTTGCAGGTATCATAGGGATGAAGTTGCAAAAAAACCAGGAATCCAGAGTGCTGTTGCCGGTGGTTGCCTGACAAACCACTGGAGCTGAAAGGTGCGCCCAACATGATGAGGAGACGCCTTCCTATCAAAACTTCCCAAACCCTATAAGGGTCAAGATTCCTAAATATGTCAAACAGTCTGGGCGCGCAGCACCTACATAGGAATCCGTTTGGCCCCAACTTCCTTGCCATTTAAGTACTTGGACCCTTCAGGAAAGCCCAGGGGGCCTCGATAGCGTCGCCCTTGCGAAACGTACTGCCGCCGGTGTTAGCGGTCCGCAGCCTCAGCCCAAAGGGATTCTAAGGAGCCAAGTACCCAATAGACATATACTTCCCCAATACCTGCACTGCAAGTAGCATTGCGCAAGTACTGAGTTATTGGGTACTTGGACCCTTCGGGGAGGGCATAGATGTAGGGGCTTTACAAAGAGTGTTGCCTGCGGAGTTTTAGGGATTCAGTGTGCTCAAACTGAAGAACGAATGAGAACCAAGAAACCCAAATCCTAAGCCCTGCACCCCTGAACCTCTCACAACTGCTTCGCAAGGCTTGCAGAAGATACCAGGGGCTCTATTTTAGGGGTTTCCATAGATGGGGGAACCCTAAGGCGGACCCCATAACCCATTATATGTGAACCCCGCAAGGTACCCGGTACCCCTTGCTTTTAGAAACCCCAATGTCAGATGTCACCAGATGTTGACATGCATGGTTCGCTGTGCGAATTAGCGGTCGCATCCTCGGGAGGCGGCCCAAAACTCGGCAGTTTTCAAAACCCAAAGGGTCCTAGGTAACTATATGGGGAATACTTACCCAAACCATAGGTCAAATTACTACCACAGAAACCATACTTTGTACAATATTGGTACTTTGGACCCTTTGGGAGAATGTGCGGCCCCCGCCTTGCGGTCTTTTAGGGGGAACCCCAACCTTTTCGCTGGTTTCGGTTTGGGCGGTGCCACATACTTGAAAACCACAGGGTTGTGAGACGATGGTAACCATCCTACAACGCCTACCGTCTTCGTCACATACCAGGCCACAAATAACAGAACATGCTTCTCTGTCAACTGCGAAAAATTGGCCCACAACGAGAACGACTACTGCTCCCTCTTCTGCTACTGCTACGTACAGCCCTACAACCACCACCATCAACAGTTGCTTCGAAATGATAGTTGAGAGCGCCTGCGGCAAGTTGTTTGCAGTGTGAAACAGGTCGGGCAGTCTCCCTGCCTCATTCGAGCAGCAGTGGCGGTATGTCGGGGATTTCGCCTGCACGACTCCAGCATGATGCAGGGCTGTATTGGGGCGAAACTACAGTGATGGTTTGCAACAAAATGATACTGTATGAGGGGGAAGGCGTGCGTCTCCATGAGCACCGGGCTTGAAGGCCCCAGCGCAGAAGCCTGAGCGCCTACCAGAATACATAGGGTCTATGTACACCCCTACGTAATCCATGCTGCCATCTGATTTTGCGGGTTCTTGCTATGACATGCTCCACTCTGGGAAAATATGTAAGCCCCTAAACCCTAACACCTACATAGTCCCGACGTGACCGTGACCCTGGTTTGGCTCCTGTATTGGACATGTCGCAACTGCTCTTGTTGTACAGTGACCAGTACATGGGCCCCCACTTAAGGGGTATTGTGGACGATTAGGGCTCGCTTCTTAAACCTCGTTAGTTTTGCGGGGGCATATTGAGGCTGCCTAGGGTAGTCCTACGATGCTCTTCATTGAAGGCGGCTAGGTTCAAGGGAAAGAGCAAGTCCTAGCCGTTCCTAGCCCTGCACTTATCTGAAAATGGTTATACCCCATCACCCTGAACAACCCAGCCCTTTATCCCAAACCCTAATCTTCTGAAGCCTAAACCCATAACCCGAAGCAAAACCGAGAGCCTGTCAGCTGTGCCAGGGCGGCAGCCCCGTGCGGCTCCGACCCAAATGCCACCACCCTGTCCTGACTGTTGGTCCAACAGTTCAAGATGTGGGTTTGGGGTTTAGGGAGTTCAGAAGGGAACAAAAATGTTGTATCGCGACAAAAAGCACTTTCGCTACTTTCTAAACTTGTGGGTTTGATCAACCCCTACATAGTATCGAGCCTTTCAGAAACAAAGGGCCACCGACATGTATAAGAAGGACGTGGAGAAGGACCTCAAAATCCCAAAGCTGAAAACATAACTCTCTAAACTAAAGCTCCTAGACTTGGGAAGTCGACCAGACTACTGTCACCAAAATGGTGGAAACTAACATGGGAACCCCCGTTGTTACAGTTGAACCCCACGCATCGGGACCCATACTAAGCCTCCCTAAGCCGCAAACCCCGAAGTGGCAGGACGCAGTTTAAGAAACCGTACTATACTTACCATGTTAAGGGGGTGGATTGAGGAAATTTAAGGAAACTTGAGGAATTCTAGGGGGCAGTAGGGAATATGGGGGATTACTGGATTACCTACACCCTTGAACCACCCCCCTTCAAAACATTCTACTAATTCTATGAAAACCTTATTGATGCCAATAAGCATAACTATGGTTATCCCTAAGCCACCTCTGTATACCCTAGAGTAGGGTACGTACCTGTTGCAAAGTCCCGGCAAGGTACGAAATTCTTCTTAAAAGGACTCTAGCAAAGGGACCCCTGGTTTGTTGGAAGCCGCAAGCCCTAAACCATAGCTTGCCTCAGCTTACTGGCGCTTGATGTTCCATCTTCCTGGTCTTTTTGTTTCTATCCTTGGGCTTATGCAGACCCCTTCTAAAATAAACCCTTACCGAATCGTAAGGCCTAAGCGATTTCTCAAACCCATTCAACGGAGCTGCTGTTGAGGAAAGTAAGCTAACTTATGGAAACGCGTGTATACAGTGAATGGTAGTGTTCCCTATAACCGGTAACTTGACTTAAACTCTTAAAAAGCCCGATATCATCCCGGTTTCCAGGGAATTTGAAGGTTTACCGTTTGATTCTCCATCATTCAAACTTAACCCTAAATCCTATATAACCCACCAACTGAAGTTCCTTACAGAAAACCAGCTCAAGGGACTTCAGCGCCAGTTAAAACTCAGCTTAAACTCCGTAACAGCAACCCGGTCGAGCCCTCAACCCTTAACTTTACCGGGTGAAGAGATAACCCTATTTGAGGATATGCCCTGAACCTCTACGCCCTCTAAATCCCAGTAGTCCCTTGAAGGGCTACCCCGCACCGAGTACCCTTAAATGCTAAACCCTAACCCTGGAGCCTCAACCCTCAAGCACCAGCAAACAGATGCACCCCAAGGAGCTGCGCAGAGACGCTGTCGGAAGTGGCCTGCGACCTGGCCTGTTGCAAAAGCCAAACTAGGAGTTCAGGGCTTAGAGTTTAGGAGTTTAGGAGTTTAGGGGGCTTAGAGTTAAGGAGTTTAGGGATTAGCAGTTTAGATGTTAGGGATTTGGGGTACCCTTATGCCCCTTTAAAGGGCCCTTTGCACGGATTCGGCACGGATTCTGGGGATGTGATATGGGGTCTAAGAATTCCAGGGTTTCTTTGCATAGCACTTATGTGGGTCCCGGCTGTGTATTACATACAGGTAGGGGTTTAGGGCTTTCAGGTTCAAGGGCTTGAAGGTTTAGGGTGTAGAGGGGTAGTGTTTAGGGGTTCGGGGTTAATTTGTGCTGTGAAGGGCTGAGGCATTCCATATAGGACGTGTGAAGGGCTAGGCCTCTCTGGCGGGATTTTTGGAATTGTGGCTTCTTGAGAATTTATATAAGGTGTTGTGGCTAAGGTCTTAGAATTTTGTGATAGAGGCTTGTGGGCTTTTGGTTTGAGAGTTTAGTGAACAGGCCACGTGGGGCTGTAAATTAAACAGAGTGTTAACGACAGCAACGGGACCCCTGAAGGCCATGCCAACCTAACAAACAAACCAGTTTGCGAATCGGAGTTATGGTTTGGGGCTTAGAGCGCAGGGCTACGGAAATCAGGAAGCGTACTCGGAACTTTGGGTCTCATAGCTTAAGCCTAAGCAAGGCGTTGGAGTTTAGAATTCGGCCTGGAATCTGGACATCAAGGCTCCTTCGGTAAACAGCTATTCGCACAACTTCGAAACCCAAATCCGATGTGTAGCCTCGCCATTTTTGAATTTCTGGTCGAGGCTTGCCAACGATCTCGGGCCACGTCGGCCATCCACCTGGAGGAATACAGGTCAAGGGGACAGGCTCAGCCATACTTTGGGTACCGCCCCCACCGTGTAACAGTCTATGCTGGGGGTCATATTAAGGTATATACCTAAGCCCTAAACCCTATACCCTAAACCTAGAGTGGGGGCAGCGCGCCCTCATTCGTGAAATTGCTTCTGAGAGAAACCGGCGAAAGGCAGAGACTCGGCAGAGAGTCTGCCACCATCACTCAGTAACATACTTGTGCCATTTCGCTAGGGCTCCAGTTACCGAAATAATGGGTTCTAGGGTCAAACAAACCCTGTTGTTACATAGCCCAGCAACTCCTTTTTTAAGAACTTGGGAGCGCAGGCCGGTAGTTCTAGGAGTACTTAATGATAGGGAACCTTGTGCCCAACCTTCCGCGCATTCTGAAACCCTAGGTCAAATCTCAAAGGGTCCCTGTAGCTACATGGTACATACTTGGGCCCTGAAGAAATAATATGGGAACTCTTTTGGGCCCTTGGTAGGTACTATATACCTACCCTAAACCCTCAACCCTAAACCCCCAACCCTAACACCTAAACCCTAAACCCTGAAACCTAAACCCCCAACCCTAAAACCTAAACCCTACACCCTGAAACCTAAACCCCCAACCCTAAAACCTAAACCCTAAACCCTGAAACCTAAACCCCCAACCAAAAAACCTAAACCCTGAAAACTGAAACCTAAACCCCCAACCCTAAAACCTAAACCCTAAACCCTGAAACCTAAACCCCCAACCCTAAAACCTAAAGCCTAAACCCTAAAACCTAAACCCCCAACCCTAAAACCTAAACCCTGAAACCTAAACCCCCAACCCTAAAACCTAAACCCTGTATAGGTACCTGGACCCTTTTGGGATGCTGCTAGGGCACCACTGCCCGTCTCCTGCAGGTGCCGAAGGTCATCTTTGTTGAAGCGCTCCAACCTTGGCATAGTCCCACTTAAAGTAGATAGAATGTAGGGATTAGGGTTTAGGATTTAGGTTTTAGGAATTAGGGTTTAAGGTTTAGGGTTTAGGGATATCCCCCTTAAAGCAGATGGAATATGGGGTAATCTTAGGGTTATATTAGGGCTATAAGGGAATCATGGAAAATGAAATGGAAACTACTATAATGGGTTATACGAGGTATAGAATATGGGATATATGGGGATCGTATTATAACATACCCAAAGCCATAGTCTATCTACTGAAGGAGGACTATAAGCGTAGGGATTTAGGGAGCTTGGGGATTTAGGGACCTCTGGGATTGAGGGGTTGGGGGGTTTGAGGTTCAAGGGTTTGAGAGCTCTAGGGTTGTGGGACACCCCCCACCCTCAACTAAGGCCTAGCAAAGCGCTACATATTTGATTCTGAATTAGTTGCGAACTAGCTGGTTTTGGAGGTGGGAGTTGTTAATGCGTCGGTAGTTTAGCATCCTATGAACGCAACCCTGGCACTGAACCCTCGGCTATGCCTTTTCCCTCAAGCAGTTCAGATGCCCAGATGAATGCCCATAAGAATGGTGAATCAAATGGGGAAGGACATGGAGCATGAAATGGAAACTGGGGACATGTAGTAATTTATGGGGATAGTTGCCAAGGGACATGTAGTAATTTATGGGGATAGTTGCCAATTTTGTCCTAGATTCATTGCAAAATTATGGCAGAGAGCAGCTGAAACCTACCTCAACCTTATGTTGAACCACTATCTAAACCCGTGTCCAATTCATGTTCCATAGTCTTTTCCGTTTGGTTCTTCATGGGGGGATAATATCCTCTGAGGCCTAAAGCCCAATGATTAATCCTTAGCTGGCTTAATACACTTCCCAATAGACATCTACCACCCCCAAATAACAAAGCCCCCTTTCCTCCCTAGCAACATGGTATCATCTTTTTTTTGCGGGAATATTCATGATTCAGGGAGTGGGGTGGGAGATTAAAACCCCAACTCCAAAACCCTATATCATCCCCGCACAAGCCCTGTATCCCTATATAGAACTCGTAGCACATGTTTAAACTGGCCTAGGATTAGCTGCTTCTACAGTCCAGTCCAGTGGCATAATTTCGAAGAACTCGAGCAACTGCTTGTCCATCATAAGGAGCCTGCATCCATCTTACTGGTAGTTAGTTGGGAATCAAGGAATGTATTGTGTAGGCGTTATATGGGGACTACTTTCCCATATTCCCTAATTACGAACCACAAGTAACTCATGGGGCCAAGCGGAAGATTCTAAACAAGACCTCCCGAAACCATGGGACAATTAATGAGCATTAACGCTTTCTTGGGGCTACCTGGAGGATACTGCATCTTCATGTCTTGTCTCCCTTTTTGCCACTTTGCCAGGCATTGGGGTTCAGGGCTTGAGGGGCCCCTCTGAAAGCAACTTAGTCTTCCTCTTATGGTGGGCTGCAGGTTTCCTGAACACCACAGACATAGTCCAAACAGCCAAAGGGCCCTTGATTGTTGCACCCTACCCCAACGTTGAACCCTAAACCCTAAACCCTTAAAGTTAAACAGCCAGGTAGTACTTTTAGTATCTCTCCTTGTCCAGTGTGTGAGACAAGCCTCTTTCGTACCCTCTAAAGGGGTTGTAGGGATTCTATGGGGATTGTATGGGGTTTTGGGTGTTGGGACAACGAAACGCATAGAGCGGTCAGCACAACACGAACATCCGTCATGGTCCATGGTAATGAAAACCTCCTGACTGTATGAAGCACTTATGCATCTCCTGGAGCAAATTGAATATGGCTGAATACCTGCTCCCTAAACCCAATCCCCTACACCCTTCACTCCTTACCATCTGAGCTCCTGTAACCGTAGGCCCTAGCTGGCCTGGGATGGGAGCGCAAGCTGCTTCGCGCTGCGCATGCCCCCAAGTGCTCGTCCACCAACCTGTTCGGGTCATTCTTTCTCCCTGGTGTTTGGTAGGCACTGGGGGAATGGGTTATGGGAAGCATTACTGGGGGGGTTGACATTCTATGGACTACTATGACTACGAGGCTGCGTTCCCTCATTCCGGCTACCAGACACTCATCATTTTTAGGGCTTAGATCTGTGCCTTTTCGTTGAGGGGGTTCAAGGCTTACCGGGGTGAGGCTTGAGGGCTTGGGAGCTTTGGAGACTGTAGTCAGAGCTCGGGGCTTAGGTTGTAGGCTCAGAGCTAGGTCGTAGAAAGGTAAGGGCTTGGGATTCAGGGGTTTGGACCAAGGTGTTTTAGACCTTGAGGGTATCTTTTCATTCATAAGCAAGAACAAGTAGGGCTTCATATGGGCATATGGGTTGTTACAAATACATGCATGGATGAAGGCTTCGAACTTAAAGTGGCGGGTGGCTGGCCCTTGTTGCACGAGGAAATCATCATGGACATGTTGTCCCCAGCCCCGCTTCTGAGCATGTCTCTGATACTTTCTGAGCTGCTGAGTGTGTATTTCAGTCCATGCAAAAACCAAGCCCGTTATGCATATTCGATCTGATGCCTTCAGCCACCTCCCAAAAGCATGAGTTACTACATCACACACAGCCTCGGCATATGCAGGTTGACATGGGCGCGTGTGTTTCTTCTGTATGACAACTGCCCAAGACCAGGATGTTCCCTGCAAAGCCCTAATGCACCTTAGACTCTTTAATGTCATAATAGTCAGAGCAAAGAAGGATAGTAACAGGAATGATAACAACAACTCTTCTAGCGATAGCAACAGTACGATGCAAACCTCCAAAGAAGGGGCCTGGATTTTGCCGAACCCCCCCAACATGTCTTGCCTGAAGCTCTCCCGAAATGTGCTTGCACCACAGGTCAACAGAGTGGGATGCTTTTGCAGCATGGAGGAGAGGGATGACACGGCCAGCTTTTCGCTGATTGTTTCGCATCGCTCCTATGCTTTAGGGCTGAATTGGGAAATTACTGTAGGAGCCTTAATAATGGCCAACAGCATGTTGCGGTCTACTGGAAGTATCCTGTACCATAGACAGATACGAGGAATCTACAACCTAGAAACCGGTGATCGCTTAGGCTTCTGCAGTCGGCTTTGTGAAACGAGGGCAGGGGAGCGAAATTTGGGAGCCAGGGGTGGGGTTTAGCAGTTCAGGCGGGCTGCTAAGATTTGGAAGTCAAGGTTTGGAATCTTGTTCTAAATTGGGGCGAAGTGGCTGAGGGCCAAGGCGATCGTCGTCTTTCTTGAATACTTTAAGGTATACTCTCCAAAACGAAGATATACTCTTGCTCAGTGTTGGGGGCTATGCATTAGAATGCCACCCTAAATCCTAAACCCTAAATAAATAGCTGGCAGTAAAACACGTTCTATGCCTTCTCGTCTGCTTCAGGCCGCCGCTAGCTCCAGCTTTAGGGTTTAGCTGCTTGCAAGATATTATCTGCCTGGATCGAAAGACGCATGAAGAGGTTGACCTGTATGTAGCCACAATGCTTGATCAGAACCTTTTTTCGTCCTCCAAGCAAATAGTCACTTAAGCCTCGAAGGCCGGATCCACAACCTGTAGTGCCCCTTAAGTATTGGGGTTATATTGGGATATCATAGGGTATATTGCCCCCTTATGCTACTGTTGATACTAAATTCTTGCATGTTATGCATACACTACAAAACCACCATTCCAATGGTATTTTGACATCAGCCTGCAGCTTCCTGCTCGATACCTCAGAGATGAACCCTAAATCCGCATCCCCTTAAGGTATCTTGCCTCAAACCTCGTGGTCCAAAACCCTAAACCCTAAACCCTAAACCCTAAACCACAAAGATCCTTCTAAAAAAGCAGAGGGTCCTTCATCAACGGCACTGTCACTGGGGCTTTGAGTCCTCCAAGGCTTTTCAGGACCTCGCTCGCCACCTGAGAATCTGTCCACGTGGAAGTTTCCCTAAATTAGGGTTTAGGGTTTAGAGTTTAGGGTTTAGGGTTTAGGGTTTGAAACTTATATAGGGCCCCGTATTATAATAGGAACCCACATATAGGACCCGGTATTGACAGTAATTTAGGACAATCCCCATGTCTGTGTTTTGGATTTGGGGAGGTCCGAGAACTACGGGTCCTTTTCTGAAGGTCTCCTTACAATATGAGTTATAGTAATGATATTCGGGGGTATGTAAAGGGGACCCCTTTTGAGGAAACACCCACTTACACTTTTCTGGGGGTCTAGGCTTTGAGTTTAGGGTGTCGGCTCAGGGTTCAGCTACTTAGGTTTGGAAATCTAAGGTTCATGTGTTCAGGATTTGGGATGGTTAAGCCATTGGGTTGTCACATTCACATGTGGGCTATAGACTAAACTCCTAGCATCCCCCTTAATAGCACCCATAATAGTAAAAAAAATGTAATCCCCTTTAAGGAGTTTAGACTAAGGCTCATGTAGGGTTTCAAGAGGGACCCTAGCTGTTAAGCTGGAAACCCCACACCTCTTCCGAGGTGATTCCGGCCAGGACATCCACCTTGTGCTCAAACCTCAGTCATTGGGCTCACGGGCTTCGCTCTTACGTAGATCCTTCTGAGCATCCTAGACCTCAAGCCCTAAACCCTAAACCCTCTTCTGAGCATCCTAGACCCAAAGCCATGATGGCTCTTGAGGACTTCAACCTAGCTCCCACATGGCTTCTTAAAGCTTGTTTCCGTATGGCTTCTTAAAGCTTGTTTCCGTAATGGCCACGGTTGAAACCCAAGATGGCGTCAATAGGCTGACTCAGAACTCTCCAAAAAGGGTCAACAAAGACCATTCTTCTAGCTGCCACATATCAGCTTCTGCGTAATTATGAATGAATGAAAGTCTCAAAGCACTGCAGCCCCAGCAAAAACACCAAAACCACGACCCAGAAACACCCAGCGCGCGATGTCCTCGAAGGTTCCCTGCTGGCATAGCTTTGGCCAAGTCGTGCGCGACTTGCCGCGGAGCAATAGTTTCTGGCAAGGCGGACTGTCGTCTGCCTTTTGGTGTTGGGTGAAGTTTGGGGGTGAGGGGACAGGGTTGAGGGTTTGTATAGTTTAGGGAGGTTACATAAATTTGGGTTGCGGTTTGTAATGATATGCCATTTAGAATCTTTTGTCTTGGCGGGCGGTTGTAAGGCGCATGACGCACTGCTACCAAACCTTACCGATTTTACCCCTAGGTTCCTGAGCCCTTTCAGCATGTGCCGGAAAGCCCAACCCTAAACCCTAAACCCCGTAAGCCCCAAAGTTAGCCCAACCCCCCCCCCACGAATTCAAACCATGCCTGAACCGTGCAATACACGCCGGAAGCTACACTCTGAAGGCCAAAGTAACTCAAAGACCCAACAACTGGGCATTTGGGGCATCTCTCAAGAATAGTCGCCTATATACTTCCTGATAAAGACCCCACCTAGTCCCCTTATAGTCTGCAAACCTCCCTTCAGCCCACTATTTTGGAAAAAAAGCCTAACCTTCCTAAACTTCCTAAACCCTACAACCCTAAGCCCTTAACCCTTAAAACCCTTCAACCATAAACCCAAACTCGCAGATCTTTACGCATGTGCCTTGGCTCCAGACACCAGCACCTCCCTGGCCATGTCGTCACCCAGCTCTGCGCTAAGCTGCTGCAGCAGGGCCTCCACCTGGAATTACAATAGCCTTTCTGGTGAGTCTGTTTCGGGTGTGGAGTTTTAGGGCCGGGTTTTGGGCCTAGATAACAAAGTGGAACAATGCAAAGGCCTGAAAAAATGCCAACGTGATTGTTTTTGATGGTCCTTTTCAAGCTTCTCGTGGTCTGGCACACCCCAAACTCTGATTCTACTTGGATAGGCCCCGCCACCAAAATCCCAGGCGAGTAGTATTCGAAGGGGATACTATAGCCCGTATTGTAGAGTGACAATACATTCTTTTATTTTTTTCGGTATGGTGTTTTCTCATAAGCACATGAACTTACTTTCTTGTTCTTGGGGTTTAGGGGGTTAAAGGTTTTGAACCCTAAACCCCTAAACCCTTTTTTGGATCCTGGGCCTAGAGCTTCAGAGGCAAGAGATGCTAGATTTGGGATTGAGGGCTTCTTTCGTTTAGAGCAGTTTGGATTCTAAGCTGCTGCTCCATAATCCTCATCCTGCCTGCAGGCATTCAGTTCTGAGGAGTTTAGTGATACATGATGTATGAGGAGGATATTCCATAGGAACTTATGCCATCTCGAGGTGTAATCCAGTGTTTACTTGCAACCTAGCTTCAACAAGCCTATCAACGTCCACGTAAACCTATTGAAGCCCAGGGACTCCTCCTGTTCTCAGTTAATTCGCTTTCGATCACTATACAAGATCCAAATTGCAAAAACCTTCTTTGATGTTCTCATGGAGACCCCCCATGTAGTCCCTAGCCAATACGGTGTAATTCGCATAAGGACTACTACAGCAGTTTTCACTTCATGTTCCACTGTCTTTTTTTTCATTTTCCATTTTGCCTGAAATCCGGGTTTGCAGGTAAACATGGTAGTTTCCCAAAATAAGGGGACCCCAACATAGGGACCCCCAAAATGGTACCCCAATTTTGGGAAACTCTAACCCAACACCCAAGATTACACCCCCTCTATCCCCTTTCAAGGTACCCATAATTTTGGAAAACCCCCACATCATGCATCATGAGCCCGATCTCCGGGTTTCAACAACTGCCCGCCTGCTTCCCGGCAGCTAACAGCGCAGGTTCCCGCAGCAGCAAGGGCCGTACTACATCCGGCCGTTCTTGCGACATCTGCCTTTTCCGGTCTCGGATCTAGGGCATATGAGCTACAGTCCAAACTCCTCAAAGAAGGTTTATATAGGCGATGATGGAGGGGACAACTATGAGGCTTTTTGAGGGGGATGCTAGGACTGTAAACTACAAATCATATGAGCCATAATCTAAACTACGAGTATCCCCTTTAATGAACCTAAAATTCCCCTACAGAACCCCCTATATAACCCCTTCAAGCAGTTTAGACTGTAGTATATATAGGGTGTAGAGTACAGGGCATTGGGGCTTGGAGCGTGTCTGTTTGGGCTCCTGAATTCGAGGTCTAGGGCCTGGGAGACTCACATATCAAGATATGAGCCATTGTCTAAACTCCTTCAAATGGATTCTTTAAGGGGAATACTCTTAGGGGTTATGAGGGGGAATACTCAGAGTTCAGAAAATGGCTCATAGCTCATATGCTGTTTGCTCATCATGGTGGGTTTAGGGTCCATTGCAAGCAGTGAGGTTCCTCATCGCTTCCAAATGTTTCAACCAAAGAAACGGTAACGGACAAGGGCAGGGTGCTCAAGACATAGCCCCTGTTTGGAGGGTGAGAGACTTTACATGCAGATATTCATCCATCCATCCATCCATCCATCCATCCATCCATCCATGCATGCATGCATGCATGCATGCATGCATGCATGCGCTGTGTGCACGCACACAGGTCTACTGCAAGAAAGCAAAGGAGAAGAGAGAGAGAGAGGGAGAGACAGAGAGAGAGGGGGAGGAGAGAGAAAAAAAAACAGAGAGCGAGAGAGAGGCAGAGAGAACGAAAGCAACGCAGGAAGAACGAAGCACACCTTGGCACAAAGAAGGTGAGAATACTCAACTTTGGAATGCATGTGCCATAGTTTAAGCCGCGCCCATTCTTGCTGACTGTTGGGAGTTGGGGCTTCTTACTTCCTTCTCATAGAAGTCACCAAGGGGCCCATAGGTGTTTAGAACACCAAGCCCGCGTCCAGAATTCTTAGTGCAAATTATGTGGCATCGCCATCGTCATCATCATTTTTCATTTTTGGGACTTGCGTTTCACGATTCCATGAAGCCTCCGCAGAGGCATGCTACAGGCAGTCTTTGGAAGGCATAAGCACATTCTAAAACCAAGAAAGACGAACCCCAAACATCTCCAGCAAAGGCAGGCTAAAAATGCGCCACATAACCCTATACATCCCCATATGCCCCTGTATATCCCACTTGCTGGCCAGATGCTTATAGAGGAAAATGGCGAAGAACTGTGGGCCAAGACCGGGAACTGAAAGCACCTGTCCCGGCTCCAGCGTCTGCGCGTAGACGTGCGTGCACTTCACCTGTAGGGGTACCTTTAAGGGGGTTATATAGCGGCTACATTAAAAATTAGGGGTCATATAGGTTCTATATAGGGGGACATAAGGTTTAGGGTTTCTAAGATTAGGGGTACCTTTTTGGGGGTCCCCATAACAAGGAATTTAGTATATTCGGGTCTATATTGGGGTCCCCTTCCTTTGGGAAACTACCATCTGCTGTCATGGCTGATACTGCTGACACTGAAGCGCAATAATTTATAAAAGGAGAAGAATGGTATTGTAGACAACCCTAAATCCTAAACCCTAGACTATCAAGGTCATGCACCAACAGGTTGGCGAGTTTTCTGCTGCTGTTTGTTTTTGGCCAATGTCAATCTGGCCATGATTGCCCTAGTTAAGCCTGTTGACCTTCAGGAAACTACGTCCATTTCTTACTGATTTGGGAACTCATGGGTACAGTGTACATGCCTGAAGTAAGATCCTTACATATGCCTTTGGAACATCTGTAACATCTGCGCTAAAGCTCCAGAGCACATCCAAAAACCCAGAATTTGGGCACGGTGACTTACCCCCTCATGAACCTGCGTCCCTGTAGGGGATGCGACGGTGGTAGCCACTTTCCTGGGCCGCAACATATGTAGGCTTGATGACAAAGTAGGGGCTTCGGAGTTACGTTGTTTTCTCTCTCCTAAGTTGTTACAGAAGGTGAGGTCATGTACAGTAGGACCCAAACATCAAAGCGACCCGAGTCGCTTTTGCTGTTGTGCTCAGATCCACACGCGCTAAAAGTATAAAACTGCATGTAGACACTGTCATAAACAGGCGCTTCTCCATTATGTTGTTAAGCAGTGGCCTAGCCCAAGCCATGGCTTCCACAAGTAGCTGCTCAATCGACACTTAAAAAACGGGCCAATGTACGATAACCCCACCATTTGTGTCCCCAACCTCGAGCTAATGACATGGCGACTAAGACTAGCGTTTTAGAGTTTAGGGTTTAGGGGCATGCTGGTCGCATGGTCCTTGGTTTGGGGGTCGCGGTTACCGAAGAATCCTTACTATGGCATGCGACCCGCGTGACCTTAGAATGAGTATGCTAAGGGGATTTTGCAAACACCAACCCTCATCATGTATAAGGATCCCCTAAAAACCATGTGATGATCATTTGGGCAGCCGTATGCATCTGAACCCCAAGTCCTCTACACTCACTGTGTTGGTTCACTATGAGTAGGAGATGTAGAAGGTTTGCTTCAGGTACTTCCTGCACGTAGGCAGTCCCACTAGCTGGCTCCAAAATTGTCGACGGACAGCCAGCCTGTGAAGTTGAAGCCATGCATACGGAAATTGCGGGGTTCTTGGTAAGTTAGGAGGGTTTGGGAGATCCTGAAGCCAGTGATGTGATGATCATAGGGTCCCAAATTTCGGAAGTTGAGGTAACCAAGAACCCCGCGCTACGAAAAAAAATCCTCCAGCCCATCCCTAACCCCTAGGACGTGTACTCGCAAGTCTAGACCTCTAAACTAAATAGAAATTTCATTCTGTATGCTCCGCAAAGACTGACCGACCCGACCCCACTACCAAACCCTATCTCCCCAAACAGGCATGGAAGCTTATGGAATCCCCATTTCAAAGGACAGTAGTCTTTGTCAGGCCGTTTTTGACTTTTTGGGGCGTTGTTTGGCCTTCCCTGTCAATTTCAGCCGCGTAAGAACCGAATTACCCCAGTTTCCACTTGATTTTCAGTTTGATTCTCCCTTAACAACACGCCTTACGGCCGATATGTTGTTCTTTTTTGAGATGGTGAAATATCACCCCTTACCAAGAGGCCCTAACAAGCCCAACAGGAGCTGCAATAGCAGCCTTTGGGTAAACTCTACACTACACCCTATCGTCCCCCTTAAGTAGATAGAATATGGTTTTGGGTATCTTATAATAGGATCCCCATGTACCCCATATTCTATCTACTTAAGGGGGACTAAAACCCCTAAACCCTAAACCCCAAATAGTAGTTTCCATTTTCTTTTCCATTATCCCCATATAACCACTATATAGTAGTTTCCATTTTCTTTTCCATTATCCCCATAAAACCCCTATATAACCCCTTAATCCCAAAGGCCAGGGTCTGGGATATCTCCTCCCACCCGTTGGCCAGAAAACGGGGAGGTGGCGGCACCTTTCCCAGCGCCCCGAGTCCGCTTAGGAGCGCTTCTTGGGGGATTTGGAGTTTATGGTTTCTATAAGATATGAGGAGATTAGGGTGTAGGGATCAGGAGCATTACCTCCCCCACCAAACAGCACGCAACCTGATATGACCCTCCTGCAAAAGGACAAAAATGTTTAGGGTGCCGTTTTGGGGCCTTCCACGCAATTTTGGGAAGTTTACGCCTCACAAAAGCCCGCTTGGGTTACATGAATCCTTGTGGGAGCGTAAACCAAAAACCTGGTCCCAACAGTTTTCCATACCCTCCGGCCCTCCAGCCATCTCTCTTCCAGTGGTTTTTGCGGGGGGCCCGCAGCTAATTTGGAGTTGAGGATCTGCTATATTAGGTGTGGTTCGAGGAAAATGGGGACAAATGCAGCCACCTAGATGTCACTCGACACGTGAAGCCTGGAGGTCCTTCTCAATCCGAGGTAGGAGGGGGCATGAAGCGGCTCTGCACAAACAACTTGAAGTCACAGACTAGGCCTGACGTGGTGACCGCTCAAAAAAATCCCCTCCTGTGCGACATAGGGGATAAGGACGGGTCATATATCAAGTTTATGTTCTGGAGAGCTCATACACAAGTGATATATAGGGGTTAGGTTATATGCTGCTTTCCCCAAGCCGTCACCACCTCTCCGTCGGTGGCGGGCTTCGGCTTCGTGGCTGCTGCCGCTTTGTCTTTGGATGCAGGCCGGTCCTTTCGCGGTACCGGTACTCTAGTAATAGCACTTATACTAGTCGTAGTGGGAATCGTAATAACCATAAGAAGAATAATACTAATAATCATAGCAGCAGCAGCAGCAGCAGCAGCAGCAGCAATAGCAGTAGCAGTAGCAGTAGCAGGAGTAGCAATCCTACTGCGCCCTGGAGTAATCAACTGCAGATTGCACCTTTCATAGCTAGGTATTAATCATTAAATGTTTTCTTCAAGTAACTTGAACCAAATAATCACCAGTGGTCTTCGGCTACTTGTAGCGGCAGTGTGGGTCTCCGGAGTATGGACCCGTAACCTTACAACCCTAGACCCGCAACCCCCATCAACCCCAAATAGGGCGCGCTCCTTGCTGCTTCCGCGCTTGGTGGCGCTCCGTTCTGCGGGCGGCTCCTTGTCAAGGGGTGGCTTGCGATTTTGGGCTTACAGGGGTCTAGGGGCTCAGGGTTTAGTTTAGGACGTTAGGGCCTTTCCGGTTTTTAGGGCTGCTCTGTTTAGAGTCAAGGCTTCCTGGCTTTCAGGGCATGCAGAGCTTTTAGGGCTTGCACGATTTGGGTCTGCAGAGGATCGAGTGGGTTCGCTAGATGTTCCCAAGCAACATCACTCTTGGGGCTGATGTGACAACAAAAAAGTTGATGTCTGTACCGATTGAAAAGGCTAATATAGGGAAGTCTGATAGAGGCAACAATCCCAATCCCAATCTCAAGTAGAGTCAAGAAAGTGCCACATGAGTGTCCGGCCGATGGGGTGTATGAGCAACACAATCATGGCAGAAACCGAGGGCGCGATGTTGCGGCATTTTCCCTCTAAGGCACCAAGCTACCTGAATAGGCTATATAAAGCTTAGGTCTGAACCCATGATGTCGGTGCAATAATGGCGCGACCGTACGGGGACAAGAAAAACCCAAGCTACGGGAACGAGCCACTCAGCCAAAGCAGAACCCTTTTTAGTACTGGGAAACGCAGTGCACGGGAGTTTGCTGAACATGTGGCTGTCAGAAAACTGTTAGAATACACCAGATATTGTGGAACCTTGCAGCATGGTGCGCAAGGCAGGGGCCACAACCTTGATGAACATGTCCCAAACCCTACACCCCAAAACCACACCCAGATACCACGAAGCTCCAAAAGCTGCTCCGCCTGCTAAACCTGATACCTCCAAACAGCTACACTCCGTGCACACCTAAAACTTGCACTACCCAACCTCCGGAGACAAAAAGAAAAACCTTGTCCTGAAGCTCATCGGTTTGTGGGGTGGGAAACAACAAGATTGCTACCCGCAGCTGCTCCATCGATTCCTTAGTTTGTGGTCCAGGGTATATTTTTTGGATGGGTCCGGGAATAGGGGCTTTGGTCCTGTTGGTGGAGGCGGAAAAGTTTATGGTATTTGTGGTGTGGGAGGTCGGACAGAAGTTTGGGCGTGGAACCTCAGATTTTCGATGAGGTTCGGGATTTAAGGGTTGGGGTGTTTGGGTTTGGGATGTCTCATTTGTTTGTACTTTTGCTTGGGATTAGAGTTTGCATTTTGGCCTTACAGGCGGCCGATCGATATCCTCAGCGGGCTACCTTCATCCTACATGGGCTTTTCTTGGGAGTCCCTAATGATTGAAACTACATACTTGAAGAGCACCTGGAGAGAGCTAGCTTTCCAGGTCTTTTTGAAAGCAAAATAATAGCAGCTGGTGCCATGCGGACAGCACTAAATTTGTAGCTTGAAAGCGGGACCAGGATCCCTCCTTTTCTTTCTTTCATGCGGGCATTACGCAGGGCATGCTGCAAAAGCACACCCTTCCAATTATCCCCCATGCCCATGTTGGGCTTTGCCTAGGCTGGACTGACTAAACTTTCCTGTGGTCCTCTCTCTCTCTCCCTCTCCCTCCCTCTCTCTCTCTCTCTCTTTTGCTCGCTCTTCTTGGGCTTATGCAGAGCCCTAGAGCCCTACCGGGGCTGCGCCCGGAACTCGCGGCTGAAGTCTCCCTTGCTTTGTGTGTAACTGTGCCCCATACCTCAAAGCCCACGTCGAGGCTAATGCTCAGTAAGCTCTGAAGTCAATGGCACACCTTTGTTTGCCAATGTCTCACTTTTTCACACACGCATCTTACGTTTACTTTGTGCTCATTGCATTTTCTTCCGTTTCTTCCACCTTCCGTCCCCAAACTCTCTGGCGTGGATACCCTGTCGTCATGCAGGTATGTTGGCTCACACAGAGGGATGCCGGCAGGAATCTGTCGACCGCTGCTGCAGATTTCCCATATCCCGAGTCAGTTTTGGCGGTGTCCGCTCTTCCCTTCGCAGCTTTGCAAAGAACCTCCGTCTGGACTGTCCTTGTGTATCTCCCTGGATGCCTGGGATAAGCTTAACCGATCTCCTAAACCCCACTTGCGACGGATTTGGTAGTCTCCAGGCTCTCCTTTTGCAGTTGCTCTTTCTGTATATGCGCTCTTCCCTCCGGGCGGACTTTCTTTCATGGGACAGCCTGATCGCCTGCTTCTGCGTCCGCTTGCTCCAAATGGGTTCGTGTGGCCGCTGTTGCAGGTCCACATGCGCTGCTGCCCTTGCAAACCTCTGCTGCAGACAGTTGCGGCAAGACCGCGAGTTCAGCCATGGCAATGGTGTCAATTTCTCCGCCGAGTCAACTCAATCAGGAAGTTATAGGAAGCTCGGAGACACAGAGGACCCGAAACTTCCATAGAGACACTCTAGTTCGTGCCCCCACCAGAAGCAGCAGGCAAAAGCAACTTAAAACCCCACTCAGAAAGTGCTTAATCCTAGCACCAGCTTTATAAAAGGGGCCATATTTAAAGAAAAAATGAAAAACTAGCCGTCCAAGACTACTTTCAATTAGGCGGAATTTCGTATGGAGAAATGGACTAGATTTAAAGAATTTTTTGGAGGACCAATCCTGAAAATTGAGATATTCAATGCATTCCTATTCATTTTTTAATGGGTAGAGGTCCAAGAGCCCCGATGACGCGGGAATGCATTCCTATTCTTTTTAAGTGAATTCCAGGAACCCCACTCATTCTTTTAATCCGGCGCCCTCCATGTCTTATTCTGGCAGGGGGGGGGGCCAAATAAAACAAGTCCTAGGATTACTGAACACTCACGCAACCTCAATTTCTGCTATCACCACGTGTACCAAGTGCGCAGTTGGTGAAGGGGCTTAGTCTTAGTTACTTCTCAGCTCCCCGCATGCAATCCAAGACTCCGACTACAACCGCATCAAACGTTCGGCACGGAAAGAGAATCACAACCCCCCGCCCCCCTGGTACTGTTTGACTTTCCCGTGGGGTCTCCTGCTCACATGGCGAGTTGCAAAGGAGAACGTTGGTCACGCCCTTACGTGCTCGTTCCAGACACCCCCCACAATCCAGGGAAGACCCCACAAACCGAGAAGGGGCAGGCTCTCAAGGCCCCCAAAAGGAGGCAGCGGGCTAACTTGAGCCAAAATCTCTCTCGCTCTCTCTCTTTCTGTCTCCTTTTGTCGTCTGTTCTGCCTGGGGCATCCTTCTGTCTGCGCCACGGAAAAGTAGCACATACACACCGCATGTAACTCAATAATGATCCAGGTTCGATTCGCATCTGCGTCTCGTTCGACATGCAGTGCTGGGAACAGGGCGGCCCCTTGAAGAGAGTGTAGCCTGTGTAGCCCAGCCTCAGTTTCGAGAATATAGGTAGTATGAGGGGTTGGATTGGGATAATGGAAAAAAGAATGGAAACTACTATCTATAGGGCTTATAGGGCTTAGGGACTAACATTAGGGGCTCAATGCAGGGCCTGTCGTAGGATTTGGTTTAGGGGCTTAAGCGATGTTGGTCCTGCTGCTTGATGGCTTAGGCTTCGGGCCTCAACAGCTGAGGTAACAGGCCTACAGTTTCAGAGTCGCCCTACGCCCTTTAGTCTAACTTCACGATTCTTTATTGCAAAACCAAGAATTGGCACCCAAAAATGCCCAGGAGCTCGCCAGGAGACACAAACCTTGACTGCCGCGGTCATGGTAAAGGATCTAATGCCTACATAACACCATCTCAAACTCAAAAGGTTCTATCCCGCAAACTAGGGAGAATGAAAAACAACTTAGCTCTAAAAGCCAGGGTAGCCCCGTCTAAAACCGAATCAAACATAATCCCTTTTAGAGGGGCTCTTAAGTGTTGGACTCCCCCTGTTCAAACCTCTTCAAGACGGATCCAGGTGCTTATACATGACGGGCTTTGGCTTGGGCAGCATTGTTGCATCAGCATCCGCAACTTCGGCGGCAGAATCCGATAAGTAGATATCCTCGCCTGAGCCATAGTTTTCACTCCTAG